>CAAKMY010040756.1:0-19994 GCA_901111285.1 Corrigiola litoralis
CGCAGATGAGCATTTTCACTTCTCATGTTAAGACCCATTTCCACCGGAGCGATTTCTATATATGACTTGTATATAAAGATGATTACAAACACAACAATTTTTTTTTATTTTTGTAATCATCTTTATATACAAGTTCTATGATACAATTTTGGATTGTCTTGTCCTATGATACAATGTTCAGTCATCTATCAACATATATGACTTATATATAAAAGATTTATTATTGTCAACTGGAATCTTACCATATAACACTTTTGAACAATAATAATTATGATCTTATATAAACTTCATTTTTAAAAAAATCTGACCATATAATAATTCTTTTTTCATTTTATAGAAAGTACGTAGTACTTGGTAAGAACTGCGTGCCTGAATGGCTGACACTTATATATTGTTATTTCTAGGTTTGACAGCTTATTCCATCTTTTCTTGTATTGCATGCATATGCTTTTCAATATGTTGGAAGTAACAATGACATATTATAGTATCAACAATTTTTAGTCACAAGATAAAAAGATCTTTGCCACTGATTTATAATAATCAATCAAATTAATTGCTGACTCATGACTTATACTGTATTAGATATTAAAATTAAAAAAATAATGTTTGTCATAAATTGATTTATGGTGGCTTGGCTACAAGAATTTTGTGGATATTACCCACATTAATTGGCCTAACTAATTAAAGTGGGAGGTGACTCTCAAATTCAAAGACAACATTACGGATAACCAATGTGTGTAGTTTGCATAATACTCCATATTAAGTACATCCGGGAGGTTACCACGATTAGAAAAAAAATATGTCTATAATAAAGAATCACAATTTACTCTGTATGACCCACATAAATTTCTTTCACCCAAAAACCTCTAATTTCCCGACATTATTTCTAACTAATGAAACATACTTGATTATTCGAATCAATTTATATTATGTACATTAGTGTATTACCCCAAGACTTAAGGGTGTGTTTGGTAAGACATTTCAGTCACCTTATTTGACTAGGTTGTATAGTTTGACCAAAATTTCAGGTAACCTATAATTTAAGGTCGTTTGGTAACGCTACCTAAAATGAATTTCAGTCACCTGAAATAATAAGCTATATGATGTACCTGAAATGAAAATTCCAGTCACCTTAAATTTTCAGTCACCTTTTCAGTTTTTAGGTATCTTTCCAGTTTTCAGTCACCTTCTCACCTTCTCAGTCAGTTTTACCAAATATAGTCATCCGATGTGCCATTTCACAACAAAGCAACAACAACAACAATCCAAAATCTTGCATGGTTCATGATAAAAAATAGGACAAGACAAGACTGTTGTTTATTACTACTTATGTCGCATTTGTACCTTACAAATCAACATCTCAACCTCCCTAGCAAAATATTCCAATATAAATAAATTTAGTAAACGACCCACATGAAGAAGGCCGCCAAAACATTGTACTTGTATGTATTTATTAAAGGAAAGAAATCATAAGTCATGGACTGAGCTAACAACCGTGGAAAATCCGAACTTGTGAAAGTGAAAAACATAGGATAATGAGTTACAGAGAGCAAAACAGGGGAGAGGCAGAGGAGTGTTTGATTGAGCCACAAAATGAGCCCTTGCCAACGTCTCTTATATGGAGTTTGTACGTTGGTCACTTTTTATCACGATGGAGTGCCAGGTTTACACTCCTTTTTTTTTCATGTTGGAAAGTATGGTTTGATGTATGATTGATGATAGACTAATGTTGTTACATGCATAATTATTTTGAGATGGTAACATGTAGATTATATGATAGTCTTATACATGTTGTTACACGTAAATGGTAGTCTTCTGTGTGATATTTGGATGTTCTAGGGGCCGAGGGAGAAGGTAAAATGAGGTAGAAGAATGGTAGAAAAAGTAGAAAAATGGTTTAAAAGGTAGAAAGTTGTACAAGTTTACGTAGAATTGTACCCCAAATTTTCAATCTTGGATCCGATACAATGATTTGGTTTATGCTAACTTTCTGGAATTTGGTTTTCGTTTGTTTTCTACGTCGTTTATTGATTGGATTTTTTCTTAGTGGCATGTATATTTAAATGTAATTATCAAGGAATGGACTGTGTTAATCTAAGATGATGGATGGGGATGAGGGTTTTTGTACTATAGTATATGATGGATTGTGTTTAGTGGGGTCATGAGTACATACTATTGTCAAAAGTAGTTTTTTGGAGGTTATGGTGAGGATGTAAGGTACCTTTATGCCAACTTCGGTTTCTTTTACTTTCTGTTTACTGCTCTCCTTTTTGGTGTATGGATATGCACCTATTTCTTAATTTATGATGTACTATAAAGAGCTTATTTGATCAGCAGAATCTGCATTTCTTGATTCTTTTTATATGTGGCCACTCGAGTTTCTTTTGATTGAGGCATTATATGGTACTGTTATTCTTGTTCAGCTGCCATATTGAATCATACACCTCAGTAATCAGCAGGAGGACATGAACATGCTAGGTTGTTATTTTTATGAATTGTCGTATTATCATGCGGATATCCCTTTCATGGAACGCTCTATTATTCTTCAAAATTGTTCCATGGACGAGGAAAGATATAAATAATAGCTGTTAGATGAGCATCAGTGAGGGAGCGTTAGCGAGGAAAGATATAAAGTTTGCTAATTTAAACTGAGGATTAAAACAGCTTGTACTCTAGTATAAGATTGGATGGGGTGTGGTGTGGTGGGGTTACATATCATCTTCAAATAGTAGTAGTTTCTTGGATGTTATGGTGAGGATGGGTGTCTAGGGACCTTCATTCATCAGCAAAATTTGCATTTCTTGATTCCTAACCACTTTGCTCACTTGAGCTTCCCCTCACTGAGGTTTCTGTCTGTTATAGTCTTGCAAAGGAGGGTGGATTAATAATTGCCTTTGTCATCATAAAATTTAGCTATCTTACCGTATCATAGACCTCAACTAGTGTCGAGCACAGGGGCGGATTTAGCTAGTAGCAAGAGGTAGCATACACTACCCCCATTTTTATGAAATTTGGTAGAAAAATGGTAGGGTAGAAAAGGTGGTAGAAAATGGTAGAAAAGATATAAAACTATAGCAAAAATAATAGAATCGCTATCCCCATTCTTACATCTTTGATCCGCTCCTAGTCGAGCGTACTAGGTTGTTCTTGTTTTGAATGGTCACATTGCCATGTGACTAGTTATTCCTTTTCATGAGATGCTGTATAATTCTAGAAAATAATTTCATGCACACGGAATGATATCGTAGCTGTTAGCCTGTTATGTTAGCAACAATGAGGGGTTTTTGTTCCTGGTTCCTGGTGGATGTTGGTAGAAATCTTGAGTGCTATTACCTTTTCAGTTCTTTTACAATGATTCTTGCATAGTTGCATAGTAAGGAACATGTTACTAAAGATCAATATACTTGACTTGATGACAATGCGTTAAACTGTAAATCTAACTGAATAATTAACTTTTAGGAACTTATAACTTCTTCTAGCTAAAAAGTGATACTTTCGTATATAGACAAACTATGAATGCTGATGTTTGAGGATGATGACTGTGTGACACTAGGTTGCCATTTTTACACCTTCGTTTCACTTGCTTTGTTTACGTGGAACTGTGGAAGCTAATATTGGAATTAATCTGTGATCAATCTACCATTCCCGTGCCTATAATCTTTTCTACTGAGGGTCTATTGAGGGAAGCTTTGAGAGTTGCATAGGTATCTATTAACATCTCACTTGAATTGATGCCAAATTTTTGACTAAAAAAATAAAATAACTACTGTGAGTTCTACAATGATTTAACAGATAAAAAAGAAACCTACTATGAGCTTTTGAGAGGGGAGAAATCATCTATCTGTCTAAAGTAACAGTTTCATAAAAAAAAAGAAGCAAGTCCTGATATTCGAGTTTGAAGGTTCTGAGTTTCATGCCAGTTTAATTCATGCTTTAGCTGGCACTCTTCTTCGACGTGCATACTAATTTTGACTTTAATGTTTGATTAATCTGTCATCCACTATTCCATGCACCTATTACTAGTGTCGCAAATGGTCCATTTCTGGATGTCCTGAATATTTGTGGTGAACAATTTCCGCAGAATGTGGGAATTTTCTGTAGCTTTATACATGATCAACATCTGGCCTGACTCGCTACTTCTTACTGCGCTGTATGGAGTGGTTGAATCAGCTTCTGTTGTTGTTTTTGGCCCTATCATTGGTCAATGGGTGGACATGCTGACATATATCAAGGTGTGTACTTCCAACTTGTGCTCAGCTATATTAGATTCAGTGGTTCTGACTTCATTCGAAGCAATTATACAATTTGGACCCTGATAGAAACTTTGATATAGTTGAGAATTGAGATCAGAAGATTCAGTCTAATTTCTTTTCTCCAACAATATCACTTTAATACTCAACTAATTCGCTGGCTTCTTCCATTGTATATGGAATGATACATGCATGGTGTTTTTTCTGCTTGTAGGTGCTCCAGCTCTGGACCGTCACACAGAATCTGTCATTTATAGTTGCTGGAGGCACAGTGATTGCCCTGTTAGTCTTTTCGGAGTTGCAGAGCGTGGTGTTCGCAACACTTGTTTCTGCAACATTCTTATCAGGAGCTGTTGCAATGCTCTCGACCCTTGCAGGAACCATCTTGGTTGAAAGAGAATGGTGAAGTAATTTTATTTTCTGAAAGAGGAAACAGTGCATACTTGTTGCTTGCTAGCGGTCCTTACAATCACCAGATTATGGCTTAACATTGTTTTCAATTGCATGACAGAGGAAATAAAATTTTTTTGCTTCACAATCATTGTCCAATCTCTTTAAATTGAATGTTTTTATAAAAAATTGCAAAGTATAACGAAAACTTTAGTTGTGAGACTGGGATGAATGGTTCTGTTATTTTTTTATTATTAATTTTAACTCTGTGGAAAGTGGAAACTCATGGGAGGAAAAAGGTTCTTACTCATAGACTATGCTCCTTTTAATGCCTTACACTACAATGTCCAAACTATCTGCAGGGTAGTTGTAATGTCAGAAGATCAGCCTCCTGGTCTGTTGACGAATATGAATTCAGTTCTTAGAAGAATCGACTTGGTCTGCAAATTATTTGCTCCTGTGGTTTCTGGCTTTATTGTGAGCTTTGTATCATTAACAGCATCAGCTCTATTTTTGGCTATCTGGAATGTTATCTCCGTTTGTCTTCAATACTGGCTACTTAGCTCTGTCTATTATGGGATTCCAGCTTTACGTATGAAAGACACCAAAAGAAAGGAGATCCTGTCTTGTGATCCTGAACCAAGCACATCTGTTTCTGAGCATAAGCAGGACTTGATTTCTGAGGATAGAAGCAACGCTCCTACTGAAGCCAGTTCTCAAGGATGCTTTACTGTACTACCTTGTCTGGGTGCTTGGAGAGTTTACTTCAACCAAGAAGTAGTGCTCCCGGGACTGGCCCTCGCTTTGCTGTTTTTTACCGTACTGAGGTAGAAAAGAAAACTTCTGCTAACTTTTGAACTCGCTGATTGACCAAAGTGATTTCAGCTTGAATTCAAGTTTATGCTGTGAATTGTAGATGGCATGTTGCTTGCTTACAGTTATTCTCTATCAAGTGACATATTTGGTATTTTTGTGGTGGCATATGGCCAGCTTTGGTTCTTTGATGACTGCTGCTTTGGAATGGCAAGGCATACCTGCATATGTTATAGGTATTGCCCGAGGCACAAGTGCTACTGTTGGGATTGCTGCAACATATACTTACCCTATCTTAGAGTCTCGTATTTCAACTCTTAGGACGGGAATTTGGTCCATCTGGTTTCAGGTATCGACCTTTCCCTATTCAATATCATTAATCGCTACTGTATGTCTCGTATTTTAACATTTACTTACTTTTGTTGCCTTCTTGCAGTGGTCATTCCTTGTTATATGTGTTGGTTCTGTATGGGTCAGAAACGGCTTAGCATCCTCATATATGTTAATGTGCGGTGTGGCTGCATCACGCCTTGGGTTATGGATGTTTGATTTGGCTGTTGTCCAACAAATGCAGGTGACACCAAATTTCTGATCAATAATATTTCTTGTATAATGAAGAAGCAGGATATGTTACTTTAAATTTGTTCCGTTGTGCTTTGCTGCTAAATTCACACACCATTCTTATGTGCTTCTCTTGACCAAACGTCGCCAAGCACTAATCTTACTTAATTGTTTCAGGATCAAGTGCCAGCATCTGATCGTTGTATAGTGGGAGGGGTCCAGAATTCCCTCCAGTCTGCTATGGATTTCCTGGGTTATATCATGGGAGTAGTTATCCCCAATCCCGAGGTAACTATGTTTTATCCCATTGCTTGTCACCTGTGAATTACTGAACTGATGTAGTAGAAAATACGGAGTACTACTGTTTGTCAAGACTATAATAGTTAATCTCTGTGACTGCCTAAGTTCAGATTATTAACAACATAGGCCTTTGCTTTTTTTAATTGTTTAAAAGTCTAAAATCATGCTTCCTCAACCATCGAAAATGTTGTACGTATAATGCTAACTACAGAACAATCCTGGATTACTAAACCAACTTTTGATGTACATGACCTTCTATAGGACTTCTGGCAGTTGGTATTGATATCCTTCGGGCTGGTCACATTGGCTGGGATACTCTACACGCTGCACATATGGCGTGTCCGGAAGCACCTGTTTCATTTCGAGAAGTTGTATGCATTGGTACAAGGATTTACAGGATGATCCGCCTACATTTAGTTAAACGACACCTTGTATGTACCACACCAACTTATTGTTTATGATTGAAAGAAACAAAATGGCAGTGCTGCTTCTATTTTTACGCTTTGAGTTATTGAGACTTCTTTTCCTCTTTTTAAGTCCCTGTCTCATCCCTGCTAAAAGGTCCAAAGTTACTACTAAGGTCATATTTCCACTGTGGTCTGATAGAAAGTAGTGATGCAGCTGCATTCTCCTTTAAAGAGCTCTTTGCTTTTCTCTTTGTTTTCTCCACTGTCACCTTATGGGCCTGAAATTGTACTTCCAAATGTCAGCATAATTCATATGCAGAAAATAGAAGATGGTTCTTAATCATCATCTTATATTATATATGTTGTCCTGAACTTAGTAAATGACCTTTGTTACGGCTCAAAAGGTGATGTCCATTGGCCACTGAGAGCAGTTATTTGATTCTTCATTGGACTTCACTCTTGAGTCAAGAGGATTTCTTCATTGTTACTGGTTTTGAGCCAAGTTCGCCCACAGTATCATGATCAGAAATTCAGAACCATTTTCTTTCTATTGTTCGCATAGTGAAATATTAAGACGGATCAACACCATACCAAAAGTTACTCAAAAGTCTCGTCCAACTAAAAGTAACAATGTTATTCCCTTTGGTTTGCACATTGCCAAACTTATGCGTACTCTCACAATTGCTCTAAAAGTTGCTGATCTTTATGCTTGGTTGTGCTCAGTTGGATGAAAGATTAACAATCTTTATAGATGATATAAACTTACGTATAAAGTAGCATCTTTCTTTCTTTTCGGATACCAGAAAAAAAAAAAACTTTCTTTCTTTTCGTTTTCCAATAGTCCGTATTAGTTAATTCACACTTCTATTGCAACTAGGAAATGGGTAGAAAACTGACTAGAACACAACATGTAGGAACAACATGGTTATTACGGACAAGCAACTTTCAATAGTCCAATTGTGAGTTGCATGGTCCAATGAAATTGACAATTTGCCATAATCTTTTCGGCAACATGAAAGAATTGAAGTTAAGCTATTAATAAAGTGTGGTTCCACCACCACTAGACCAACCAGGCCACCATCGATCTTTATGGTTGGATTAGTCTTCTTCAAAGAATTGCAAAAATAAAGGAAACCTTGAATCCTGTATTTTTTTCTTTGTATTAGTAACCATTTCTAGTGAATTAATTAGTTATGACTAATCTTTTTTTTAAAGAAAAAGCCCGAAGGCATATTGCTGTATTAAAGGAACTTCATCGTACAGATTACTCTCAATACTAGGAAGTGGGCTATCAACCCAAACACGACTACCTAGCAGCCATGGATGGTAGTGAGCCAACCCGTGGACGACCTTATTCAGTGATCTACTCATAAACTGAAAAGACCTACAATCAAAAGACTTCACTACGTCTAGAATATCATCTATAGTCAAATAAAAATTACTACCAAATCTAGTCATGACTAAATCTAATGAGCTAGGCTGCTAGGTGATATTTTGCTTCTTGCTCGTTATTTTGAGTCTTTATTGTGGTCTCATATTAGAAGGAAGGGTAATGAGATTGCTCATCAATTCATTATCTTGTTAGAGTTTATCCTCATAGTTGCGAACATTATTGGTCACTCTGTACTTTTCTAAATCCGATTATCCAATTAAATCAAAAGCTATACCTCTAGCTAAAATTTCTTACTCATGTTTTTTGTAGGTACTTTGTTTTCCATTCCATTTGATTAGTATTATTTTTCCTAGTACATCCACAATAATAGTAAAAAATAATAATAATACTAAATCTCACCCATAAATTAACAACCCATTAATCCGCTTTTTTTCAACATTAAATCGCTAATGCTACAAGAGGAAGTGGTGTACGAGCGTTTGGACAAAAGAGCCAACATTGCTCCTCAACCCTCCTTTCCCTCCTTTTCCTTTTACATAAGAGCAACTAATGTTGCGGGGTGACGGTGATATTACGATTCAGACTTAGAACAACTCTGAGACAGGTGGAAGCCTCATTCATTAGGTCAACCTTATTCCTCATTATTGCTTCTCACCCATTAATCTATCTATCTATACAATATTGTTAAAAGACATTGTTGCCACGATATTGTGCCACGTCATTTTCCATAGCGTTTCGCCATGTCAAATATAACATTCTCAATTAATTAGCTTTTCCATTAAATGTTTCCATCAATTGTATTTAACCTCCTATCAATTACTACATATTTAATGATTACAACAAATTAATGGAATAAGATTCTATTTATTCTCCTTGAAAAATGATATAAGAAACGAAAAATATCAAAAAGAAAACTATGAAACATATATAATTTAAAAGTAGCAAAAAATGTTCACTAAAAAAGATATAATAGAACAACCCTGTGAATTCACGGGGTCAAAAACTAGTTAATCCACTCTAAAGAATGTGATTTTTATATATATATATATTTTTTGTGAATCCTAAAGAGTGTGATTATTGATTAACCAATAATAATTGACCATATCCAAGTACAGTATTGCATTAAAAAAGAAACAAAATTGACCAAAAATAAACACAAAAATAAAATAAAGGTACAGTATCCGTTTAGTCCAGTATACATATATCCAGTTGTTGTTGTTGGTCTCAATTTCCTCCCACCCTTGTCCGCCCCCTCCACTTTACAAATCAGTCGGTGGGGCTGCTCTTTGTTTTACCAACCATAATCCACATTTTATTCCATTCTCTGATAAAGTGACCATATTATTAATCCATATAGATATCACATTTTTTATGGAATTCACATTTTTTGCACCCACCATCATCATTTTTTCATTCTACCAAGGTACCCTTTTTTTTTTACCATTCTTTCTTTACCATGTTTTTTTTTAATATTAATTTAGTAGCTTTTTTTTTGTAACTTATGAAATGTTCATTATTTCTTTATTTATTTTGTGTTCGAAATTACTTATTCTGAACATGTAACATATGAATTTGTATAAGAAAAGAACTAGCTCGAGTGGTTAGAGCTCTCTTACCCCAATCATGAGGTTGAGGGTTCGATTATTATCAGCGACGTTGTGCGCACATTTCAGACCAAACAAAAAACAATATATTTATTTGTATTGGAAATTACTTAATTTGTGTAGAAAAGGGGAAAAAGGAGCTTACATGAAGAAAGATTCTTGAGTGAAAAATTTGGAATTTTCTGTTTCCCTTTAATTGTGTAGATGGGATAGTGGGAAAAAGAAAAGGAAATGAGTTATTAGTTTTAAGGTCAGTAATAATATTGGGTCCTTTATTCATTTCTGGGACCAATTATTTTGATAGTGATTACAGCAATTTGTACCAATGATTGTGATATATGATATAAAGGTAGGAACTTTGAACAAAAGGGTGTCTTAAAAGATAAAAAGAAAACAACTTTGTGAGAATTCTGTGGGTATATTATCTCCTTCCACTAGCTCTTCGCTGTTAAAGTATTTGTATTCTTTTTTCAGTTTATTCTATTAATTTGCCATTTTAGTGAATACTGGAGAAAGATTGAGAAAATTTGATTTATTAATGTTGCCATTTTGTATTGGAGAAAATTTGAGAGGTTGATGGTTGAGTGTGTGGAAGTGGTGTTAATTATGAAGTTTATTGAGCTGTCCAGGTATTGGAAACAGCTGCGTAAAGTTCGCTACCCCAAAATTCATGAAATTTGGTAGAAAAAGGTAGAAATGTAGAAAAATGGTAGAAAAGATCAAAAGATAGAAAGTTATAGCGAATATAACAGAATCGCTATGATTGGAAATGCTATAATGGGAAAGGAACCTAATGTCGGGTGGCGGTTTCGGTTTTCGTGTTTTTTGAGCTCCTTTTCTTTTCTTGTTTGTATTTACTTTTGTGTAATTTCATTTTCTACAGTAATAGCTGAACTTGCAATGGGCTGATTGTGGGTGGCGGTTTGGGTTTTCGGTTTTTTTTGGCTTCTTTATTGTCTTGTTGGTAGTTTAAGTCGGTGAAATGATCAGGATTTGCGTCTCTACCTTGATTTTGTGGTTTGATGTAGTGTAGTTTAGCTTATGTGTGTTTGTGGGTGGAGGTGGTGATTACTCGGGTGGCTTTTGCTTCTCTCTGGTTGTTGTAGAAATTCGGCCTTTTAATGCGGATTTTGCTTAGCAAGTAAAATTCACTCTTAAACAGTAGGTACATTGGTAGTTGTCTGATTAGCGAATCTTTTTAAACTAAATTCTGAAAAGTTTGGGTGTCAGACAGAATTAGTGCAGCTATGTAAGTCTCGATTATCGAAATTGGTATTTTTCAGTTATCAATTCAATGATTTTAGTTTCCGAGATGAAGCGCTAGTGAGAAAAAGATGGGTTCTCAGAATGAATGCATGCAACTTGACTTTAATTATTTCCCGGAATTGATATCTGTTGTCCTATGAAGGGTTTGATGGTTATATACTTTGAAAAGCATCACTAGTTTTGGGTGACATGTCTACTCCATTTTCCAGTAAGGAATCGGTAGCCAATGACTTTTGAGCTACCATCTTAAAGAACTTGATTACTTCATGACATACTATGTATACATTAAATTTCTACCATAGGACATTACTTTTTTTTTTTTTTTTGGAAAGGACCATAAAATATTACTTAAAAAAGGACGTCTTCTTTATCTGCAATAACAGTACTATTCCCCTTTTTTCTTGCTTTCTTTCTCATGTAGCCTTTAGAGTGACAGACTGATGGATGGGTTGCTTTTTTGGGTTATGGTTTTCCAGGTGTTAGTATAGTCTGAAACTGAGTTTTGGTGGGGTAATGGAGGAGAATGGTCAGCTAAAACGAGCGTTGATCGATTCCTCTGCTGGATCAATCTCTGGTGCCATTTCTCGCACAGTCACCTCGCCTTTGGATGTCATAAAGATCCGGTTTCAGGTACTTATGCATGCAATTTGTCTTGTGATATTTGCCTCCTTTTCTGTTATTTGGTGCTTGTAGATCAATTTTATGAGCAGTATATGAATCTATAATTTGGAAAGAACTAAACTTTTGGGAGATCATTGTTGTGTATATCCAGTTGTTTATCATCTGAAATTAGGGTTGATAGGTCTTATTTGATAGTGTTCATAGTTTCTAAGTCTATAACCAGCATAGTCTTTTCTAGCTCTCTGCCTTCACAGTGCTTTGATATCCTTATATATAAGAGAACTTCTTTCTGGGGGCTCATTGTAGTGGGTTTATGTGATTTTACTGGACATATTTGCTCTCATGAAGTAGATGGAACACATTGCATAATTATTCTCGTGGGAGTTGGGACTAGATTTTTACATTTATTTTCAGTTTGTAATTTTCCTTAATTTCTAGCAATCAAGAAGTTCCTTAAGGGGACTGCTTTTAGACTCGTAGCTGACTCTGCGATGATAGTTGATTTATCAGAGCGTTCTAAGGTTTCAGGTTAGCATGTGGAGAAGCACTGGAAACATTATGTTTATCCTGATTGTACTTGATGACAATATCGTATTTGATGACCAAGCTTATAATCCTGCTCAGTGCTTCATGATTTGGGCCCCTTGCCCTTGACTTTCAAATTAGTATGTGTACTGGTATGCACTATCTGTAGCAATTGTGTTTTAGATCTGGAGAGAATATGGTTTTGAAAAGAAAGTGGGAGAAGGTGAGAGAGAGAGTAAACGACATAGAGATGTTTTTCAACTCTTGTTTCGTAGAGGAGAGTTGTCCGTTGGCCTCTGTTCAATCTTGGCGATGGGAGAGTAAATGGACTGGTTGCGAGGAGATGGTGTATACTGGATAGGCAGTCCTTTCTCTGGGGATGTAAAATAAAAGAAGGACATTTACATAAAAGATACTAGCGAAGTGCAGTCAAACTAGGCTAGCAGAGTCCATTCATATGCCCAGTTATTCATTCTACATGCCAAATTGAAGCGTGATTTAGGTGCCACTGATCCTGCTTTCTGCCTTGACATTTATGGCACATCACACAATTGCTTATCATTCTGGTTCTAATGTCCAGCTGTAGGGATCTTGATCTATGTTTCCTTCTACATTAAAAAGGTCTTTGAACTTTTTCACCGGCAGGAGTCCCTTGGCAGAAAACTATACAATTGCCTTATATTGATTGTGATCATACTGTTGTGCTTCCTAATTATATGTCTTAGTATATGTTGATGGATACGGCCCCTATTAAAGTATACTTAAAGGGCCTAAGTGTTCCATGCTGTCGTATAATCTCAATAAATGTTGTTTAAAGTGGTCAAGACTATTATGTCTGTGCTGCTTCCTTATAGAATTTGGGAAAGCATACCCCAATGAGAAAAACACATTATCATGTTTATGTTTTGAAAGTAATAGACTCACAGCCCAGGATCTGTATGACTGTATCCTCTCTTTATTCAGGATCTGGCAAAATTGCAGTTGTTTCCCCTTATGAAAGAAGGGAGGATGTGTCCTCTCTCAGTCTAACCTGCCTAGCAGATTTTTTCTTCGTGAAGTGAATTATTTATGTTACTTGTTTTCAATGGCATTCGTCTAAACACTATCTAGTGAACATCAGCTTTTGAGAAAGTATCTAGAGCTTTGTGTTTATTTTACGGTTAAGTGGCACAAAACTGAATTTTGTTTATTCTTTCATGTTATCTGGAAAATCATATAGGTACCTACTCTTTGTTTTTTCTCTCTTTTTACTTGATGGTTTAGGTTGGTATGTTTTCGGAATATGAAAAAGAGGAGATAGTGGGTGGTAAAATTCATGAAAGTAAAGGGCTTAAACCAAAATACGAGCTCCAAATAGGAGAGAGAGAAAACAAATCGCTATTTTCCCAGAAAAGTGCTATGTTTTCCTCCTCAAAATTAGCCTTAGGGCCCTCTTATTTGTGCTTTCCTGATTTATGTGCAAACACCTAAAACATCAAGTAAATAAATAAGTAAATAAACAGAGGAAGTATTATTCTGTGTCTATGTAGCAGTCTGTTATGCTCTAATGGGGACCTGTCTGTTACAGGTTTTATGCTCTATTTATTTCTGCAAATGCAATCATAACTTTCATTTCCCTTGTTTGTTATGAAGTGCATAGGTGTTATTTAGGGACATGCATACGCAAGACTCATGAGAGCATTGACTTTATTGCAACTTTCTTCAGGGTTTGCATACAAACCATGTGTTTCAACTTTCGGGTGATTTATTTACTTCACTAGGTATAAATATTACCAGTGTAGTATAACTTGTCGAGTGTAGACCATATAATGTGACAAAGGTTTGTAATTTTTATGTTGCCATTTGACCTATGATGAGAGTCGCGTGGTAAATCAATAAGGTCAATTTTGATACCTTATTCCTGTTTTTTTGTTATGTACATGCCTGAACTTGGGTAAGATGTGCAATATGTTGGCATAAGTTAGTGCTGACTATTTCTGTGACTTCCTTTTGAAATTAAAGGCTTTGCTATTGTCATGACAGGTCCAATTAGAACCAACAACTTCATGGGCTTTGCTTCACAAAAACATGTATTCACCATCCAAGTACACTGGGATGTTACAGGCAGCTAAAGATATATTTCGAGAAGAAGGTCTTCCGGTATCAACATGATCATTTCTCTTGCTATATAATGGATCTTTACTTGTATGCTGATACTTCTGAATACACCAGAACTTTTGAGTCCACAATTTTTTTTGAAGTTCTTACACTATAGTTCTTATCCTATTACATTCTGCATCTATGACCAATCGACCGGGGGATTCATTTGGGGAAAAGACTAATCTCATGTGATTAACTAATGATATACATCTATAAATGAAATTAGTTCTTTCTTTTAACAGGACCTCAGACGGCTTCTTGGTTGCAGATCTTAGTCGTAACTGATTGTTGATGGTTGATAGTGGTGATGTTGGTCTGTTACTTGGATACCCATCTAACTTAACATACCAATATAGGGCAATTGTCTGAGCCATTAAGTGGTTAAGTATGCTTGGTTTTGATCCTTGTAAAATAAATGAAAAACTTACAAAATGCGAACAATTTCTGTGTTTGATAATTCTAAACTGTCCGAAACTTTTAACCTCTAAAGAGTCTGAGTGACATAGTCCAGGAATTAGTCCTACCATTTAGACCTTTTTACAAAGCAGTAATTGTTCACATCTGTAATTTAAAAATATAGACAATCTTATGGTTCCAGTGTATCTTAGTTGAGAAATTTGCGTATTGCAGGGTTTTTGGCGTGGGAATGTTCCAGCTCTCCTCATGGTAATGCCATATACGGCGATACAATTCACCGTATTGCACAAGATTAAGACGTACATGTCTGGCTCTTCAAAGGCAGGTCTGTCTGCTTAATCTATTGTACTTATTTTAAGCATTAGGCTACTTGCAAAATAGTATTTGATCAACTGGAATTTTTAATTGAGAACAGAATTTGTCATCCTTTTGGCAGGGCGGATCCACGATTAAATATTAAGGGGGGCCATAGTAAAATGGCAAATTATTAGGTGCTCTCGGGAGCATGTGCTCCGACCCCATAAGTCTTGTACTTTTTAGTGTTTTTCTTGTACCTAATCTGAAAAGGGTACAAGAAATTTGGGTGGGAACACATGCTCCTGGGAGCATGGTATTATTTCTGTAGTAAAATGAACAACTTAAAACTTTTTTAACACCAAATGATATCATATCATTTTGCTAATGCTAAATTGCACCCAAAAAATTATTGTTGGTGTTAAAAGATATTGAAATGTGCATATATACACTTTATTTTATTCCTATAATGAAGTGTGAACCATGACTACTAATTATTTTTAAATACGAGACATAGTCTTTATTTATGTTTTAATTAGGTTATAGAGAGAAAATAAATTACTACTTATAGTTAAATTTCAGCTAATTAACAGATGGTTAGTACATATAGTAGTATTGTGTATTACATCAAGATGAGGGATATGGAAGAACTTTTTTTGAAAAAGTAAAAAAAAAAAGATAACGAGCTCACATACATGGAGTACAAAGTATATATATAATACTCTGGTATTATGAAACAAAGCTGCTCAATGCTCATTGGTGGGTTGTGGGCCACCGTCTTGGAATAGGAAGGAACTTAATTGGCATAGTACGAAGCTATGGTAATTCTGGAAGTGTAGTATGTACATCCTACTGTCTACTGTCACTTATTTTTTCTCAGAAAAAACCATGCGTTATATAATTAATTTTTTTGAAGTTGGCGGGGGCCACAGGCCACTGCCCCCCGTGCCCCTCCCCCCCTCTAAATCCGACCCTGCCTTTTGGCTTTTCTTCTGAAAACAGATCAAGGGGTAGTTGGGTTTGGAATAGAATAGGAAAAGGGATCAAGAAAGGAGAATCAATTGAAGTCCAACTTTCGTATTACTCAAGTTGTTTGGTAGTGAAGGGAAATCTTTTAGTTACATGTATTATTGTTTCTTTGAACTAGGCATCCCACTTTAGCCTCAATGCTCGTACAGCCCCTTCATGCCTGCCCACCATCTCATACTGATCTGCATGGGGGCATTTTACCTCTACTCTCAATCATGGCCAGCTCTTGCCTCAACATGATGCTCACCACCTTTCCTTTTCTTGCCACTCGCTTCTGTATGAAACTGAAGCTATCTTGTTGGAGCCATAGTGTAGTGATTGACAGTTTGACACTATGTTTAAATTGGAGGAGATTAAGGAAAGGGAGAGTGAGGGCGTTGGAATCCTAATATTGGATGTAATGGTGGCTGGAAGGGAGAGGAAGCTTAGGGAAGAGTGGGTATGTATCCCCTTCATTTGAACAGAAAACAAATCACCCTACATGTGGAAGGGTTTAGGGGGAAAGACAGCCTATATATCTTAATTGTAACTAAATTGCTATGTAGTCACCAACGAAAATTTGCTGATGTACTCACCTAAGGCAGGACTTTTTTGTGTTTTCCATCAAATGTCTTCAACCCCCTTGTGTCAACGAAGTTGGGAATATTCTAAGGTTTTTCTACTCTTACTTTCGAAATTACACCATAAATGGGGCTGAAAATGGGGATGATTGTTGGTGAAATTGGGGTTTGTGAAGACTAGGGTTGTGAAGTTAGCAGAAAATGATTAAAATCATATCAAGTTTGGGGAAAATTTTACCTTCTTCATCATTAATTTCCCTTCCCTCCCTTTCTCTTCCCTACCCTCCCTTTCCTCTAAAATACGTATCCAAACACTGTATTGAGTTGTTACTTGGATGGTTGTAGGAAGTGGACAGCTCTGGGATCAGTGTTGGGTGTGCTGGTTTGAACATTAATAATTTATCTGGTCAGTCTTGGGGACTTTTAGATGATAAATGCTCAAGGGAGGTCCTGTTAATCTTGTATTTTCTTTTCTTTTTTTTTTTTTTTTTTTGAGAAATTGAGATTTACTATTGGTAAATCAAGATTAGTTTGAGGTAAACCCATCAAGAATTAGTAGAGGAAAATATATATATTAAAAAAAAAAAAGATTTGCACAAATTAATTAAGGAGACGGTCTATTTTTAAATTGAAATAAAACCTAGTCACAAATGGAGTTACGATGGTAGTTCTTCATAACATTGTTTAAAGTGTCTACTTTAAGCCCAATACTGATTTTAACTTCAAAATAGACGGTGTCACACAAAATTTTTGTTAATAGTTGAACTAATCACTTACAAAAGGGAGTGAAGGTCCAGATTTTTTTCCCTCCCTTATTAATTTCGACTCTCAAGTTTACTGCTGTTTTGATTCATTGGAAAGTGCTTTTTGGCTGGGTTTTCTTGGACCGTAAAAATTGTTTTCTCTTTTCACTGAATTGCTTCTTAAATAGCTCTACAACCGGAGAGGGGATTTATAACAATGCTTGGTTAACTTTTGCCTTCACTGCTGGTTCTGTAATTTTCAATTTTTGAATGCATTTGAGCTTGCTTTGTTACTACTCATTGAGTTTTAATTGATGTTGATTCAACTGGCAAAGTGTCCTGGGAGGCATTATGTTCCTATGAATTGAACTGATTCTCTTTTGTGTGCTATTCTATGTCACCCTACTTTATGTTGACTTGAAATTCTTTTTCTTACGTACAGGAGACCACATCCATTTCAGTCCTTACTTGTCCTACGTCAGTGGGGCGTTAGCAGGATGTGCAGCCACTATTGGGTCTTATCCTTTCGACCTTGTACGCACAATATTAGCTTCACAGGGTGAGCCAAAGGTATACTTGTTAGTGGGGATGTTGCGTATATTTTTGGTGCGGCTCTGGTATCTTGTTTGTGCTTTTTACAACTCTTTTGGGCCATAGCTGTACATAATTTTATGAATTAGCTTGCTTGCCCAGTAACATTTCTATAATCCACTTGTACATACTCCCTCCGTCCCAATAGAATAGCCCGATATGCTTTTGGCACAAAGATTGAGAAAAGCAAAAACTAAAGGGTTCTACATGCACTTTGATGAGTTAATAAGGAGATTGTGGTAGGCCCATCAAAGCACATGAGTGATTCACACCCAAAAGCAAGGGCATTATTGTGATAAAAATGGCCAAAAGTTAACCAAATAAGGTAATGCGGTTATTCTATTGGGACACCCTTTAAAGGAATATGGGGCTATTCTATTGGGACGGAGGGAGTATATATCTAAGATTATGATTTGATTTATGTTGATATATCTGATTGATTTGGTCAAGTCATCGGACACCATGTTTCATTGGCTCTTCTCCTTTTCTTCTTTATCCTGTTGGTCCTGTTGGAAGAGGGAGACGGGATGGTTAATGATTTGGTCAATGCTGATAGAGAAACTACTTAAGAGCCTTCTTTTGGCATTAAATTTATTGTAGTGGGGTTATTTGCTATTTGGCTGTATGTTGGCCATGTAAAATAGTTTGATTCCGAGATATGGACTAAATCGTTCAAGAAAGTGGCTCTAGCGTTGCACCAAAACCTTGATACTTAAAATGTCCCAAAATGGGCCAAATTAATGTGAGAAGTAAATCTATTGCCTAAATCCTTTAGCTCTTCTCATCCTCTCCCTCTGGTTCTTTTAAAATGCTCTGCCACTTGTTTTCTACTAATCAATTCAGCTTGATCGACTCATTTCCATCAATCCAAACACAATCTGGATGATTCTGTTGTTTGTTTCTATGTTGAGTGATTGTCACTTGTTGGCATATATTGATTTTGTGCTAGTAAGGAATTAGGTCTGTTAAGTAGGAGACGCCAAAACCGGAATAAGATCGTTACTGGGATGCAGTCCAATACTTTTTTTGTTGAAACTTCATTGCCTTCGTTGTTTCATTTTGGCTGTTGAGGTGTCTTAATAAAACATAAAACAAAAATGAAAGCAAGAAGACAGTTAAGAAAAGGACACATAATTATTGTGAAGACCATCTCTAGCATGTCGTC
The DNA here is from genome assembly GCA_901111285.1 of Corrigiola litoralis. NCBI lineage: Eukaryota > Viridiplantae > Streptophyta > Magnoliopsida > Caryophyllales > Caryophyllaceae > Corrigiola > Corrigiola litoralis. The sequence goes on from CAAKMY010040756.1 coordinate 19,069, forward strand.
GCTGCATGAACTTTTGTTGTTGGTTGATGACAAAGGTCCAGCAATGAACTTATGCTTCGATCATGTATTATGTAATTTGGTTGCTTTGGTTCATTGAAGTTTGCGAGATGCATGTTTTGGAGTAGAAGAGTCTACAGGGTTGTCTACTCCTTGTTAATAGAGGACCTTGTGTTGAGGCCTAAGGAACCTAGTGAGAGTTGTGTAAGCGTTCTCTACCTCATAAATATCATACAGTTTGAGTGTACTTGGGATCTTGGGGTGGTACTTGGTGTGTGGGGGTTGTCAAGCTCTCAGATTACCTGTTAAGTTTTCACAGATACTGATTTCTCGTTGCGTGGTTTGTAACTTTGTATAGCCATGAAAATGTGTTGTGCCTCCTTTTCTCTTGCAAACCATGGATATGGTGAGACTCTAATATTCTTCAATATGCAGGTGTATCCAAATATGAGGTCTGCATTCGTCGAAATCTATAACGCGCGTGGTTTGCGGGGAATCTATGCGGGATTGTCACCTACACTCGTTGAAATAATTCCCTATGCTGGCCTTCAGTTTGGCACTTACGACACATTCAAGCGCTGGACTATGGTAAGACTTTTACTTGTGTTTTCTATATCTGATGATACTTGCAATTAGACCATGGAAGTCTTTTCATCGCCCCAAAATTGCTTATGTCGCCCCAATATTTTCATACTTTTTTTACGATGTTTCCCAAATTGCCCCACCCCTAAAACACACTCTCTACAATCTCTCTTCTCTCCAAACTCACTCAAACACCATTAAACTCATCCAACATTCAACCTCAAAACACCAAAAAAAATTAATCATACATTCAAACCCAAAAATCACACAACCCCAACTGCACAACCACCCCCTCACCTCCGCTTAGAAATCTCCACACACCCAACCCCCACCCAGAAATCCGTCCC
>CAAKMY010040759.1:0-11225 GCA_901111285.1 Corrigiola litoralis
TACGAATGATTATGATCTAAACCCGATGTAATAAAAAAACCTACATTAAAAGACTCCTACAGACTCCTACCATAAATTAAAATTCCTAAAATACATTAAAAGACTCCTAAAATAATTGGACTCGATGTAGAGCTCCAAAATAGTCCTTATAATATAAAATACCTACAATAAAAGACTCCTCACATAAATTAAAACTCCGAAAATACATTAATAAACTCCTAAAATAATTGGACTCGATGTAAAGCTCCGAAATACTTCTGCTTTATATATTAACTATTAGATTAGATATTGATATTGATTCTCTAGTCTTTACACTAAAAAATTACAATAACCTTTTCTTTCTCTTTTTACATCAAACTTCCAATAATCTTATCACACTTCTTGCTCTACTTCCTCCAAAATCCAGCAAACAAAATCACCTCTTAGGCTGTTACTCTACTTTTCAAGTGATCTTTCGCAAATTATCTAAGTATATTTGAAAGGACGCAGTCTCAAGTTGTACTTTAGAAACCATTAAAAGAATCTATCGAATGTTTTTTTTTGACACAATAATATATTCGAGTATAAATATTCTCGAGTGTATGCAATAGGTCATATGTTATTATCCCCATTTGCATTTCTATGATGATCATATTAAGCAACTGTTAATTAAAAGTACACATGCAAATGACTAATTCAACTTCGAAGTACTATGGCTGAAAATGTAATCAGTTTGTCTTTTAAGTGGATCATTGCATTAGTTCAGGTTCGGTTAGGCAGACCGCAGATGAGTTAGTAGAAAACAGGAGCAGTCATACTAGCTGATCTTAACAGTCGCAGTTTCTGGCAGCATTTCGGGGTGGTTAGTTGCTAGCTTAGGCGCGCACCAGCATAGTTCAAGCAAAGCCTAATCCTTACATTGTCACAATAATTTGAGAGGGTGGATGTAAGGTTCATGTCACATTGTCGCAGTGTACAGTGTTGGGCTACTGTAACTTACATATTGTCAATTTGTCATATGGGGTCAAAATGGAGTTACAAGATGTTAGTTTGGAGAATGAATCCCCTTCGCAGGCTACAGTGAAGCTCTTCGAGATACATACTACCCGCGGCAGAAATATAGAATCTACAAGCTATTATTTATAGCGAATAAGAGAGTCCACCGGTGTGCAAGTGTAATGGGTGTCCCCATTGCAGCTCAACGTCTATGGGGGAAACCTCGATGAGCTTATTCACAGTGCTCCGTACTGGAACAACGCCTATCATCACAACAATGATTTACCCTGATACCAATGTGTCTGTGCCTGCCTTGTGTACAAGGTAATGCGTTCTCTTTTCATCCAATCAGGTCAATAGTTTTTGCTCTAGTACATGGTCTTCTGATCAGTAGGTTTTCGACAAGGACAACCGTTACATTGAACTGTGACATCACATGTTATTCTAGTAGTCATTTGTATGACTAAGTTTCATGAATTACAGACTGACCTTACAGTTTCTAAGCAACTGTAAAGTTCTAGTGTAGACAATTAGTAGTAAGTTACCGGCAGCTGCAGCTACAACATTTTGTTTGTGAATTGATGCTTCATAACTACAGTCTGCAATTAGATTAACTGACCTTTAGAGTTATAACAACAGAGTATGTAGCACTAAGATACTCTAGTTCCAGATAAAATAGCCCAAATACACAAGTAGCAGAAAATTACTACAAAGCATCAGTAACACTGAACCAAGTTTAAAATAGTATCAGATGTAATTAACAGATAACCCCAAGAGAAGGATCAGAATCCTTCTTCACTAAACCTCCAGTGTTAGATTCTATGGTGGATGAATTCCTCATGCCGTCGTGCAGTGAAGTACTCTAGAGTAGAATTCCCAGTCGGTGTCGGATGGACCTATAGTTTCTTTTGTCATCAGTAATCCTATAGTGCTTCTTAGTTCTCAAATAACAAGTTCTTCCCGACCTTGCATAACAGTTGACAGTGATCGACACACAGATTTATAAGCCTAAGGATACTGTGCTCTTAAGCTATTAATTCAAACAGAGATACCGCTCAAGATTTATGAATGCTCTAGAAGTTTGATTGGTACATATTTGGGAGTAAAATCAGAGCATAATGCAAAAGCATGGGAAATAACTTAAGAAAGTAAAAGCACACAATAACCAATTAGAAACTTGAGGCTCGATCACAATAACTGAATAAAAGCTTAAGAAGTTCAATCACCAGTTGCAAAAAACATTAAACAACACCTTTTTTTTTCTTCATAATAATAACTATAATCCTAGTAAAGATCTTTGGTTGAATGGTTTCCATCTAATCAATCCTTCACACGACACAGAACACCGGAGTAAAACTCCCAGTCGGGATGACCCGTCTCAACAGCAGGCTGCCCAAATGTGTGGTCCTTAACATAGGAAGGAACATCCTCAGCATCTGCTAGACCTTTTAAATAGAGACACAGTTCTTCCTTTATATCTGTTTAGGAATAACATCACATAGGTCAGTCACCAAAGAGGTAGAACAATGTCGAAACAACTGAAAATGCAGTTTACCCTTACCTAGACACTTATCACTCTCATCTTCTACATCATATGTCTCAGGATATATGCCAGTGTTGGGCTGTAACAGACAAAAGCAGAGTTAGGCAATTGCAAAGAGCCTTAAATTATATTGCGGTTCATTGGTTACCAAATGATACAACTTGATAAGTAAGTTAAGGTATAAGGACTTCACCGGATTAAGAAGCCCTTTATAAGGCTTATCATCAACCAACAAAGTGTTTGTATCAGAAAAACTGCCGCCTCGACTTGAGTTACCTAGATGTGACCAAAGCTTACTTAGCTCTTTGAAGAACAGTGGTTTTTCCTTCTTCTCCAGCGACTTGAATCCATAATCAGAACATTGGTCTTGGTCCTATGTAACATATATAGAAGTTCAATGACAGCAAAATCATTACTGTAATATACTATGCCACTATGATTACCAATATAAGTAGGGGGGAAAATCAAGTAATGTGTTTTGTAACACATATTGCTGTTACATCTCAGTAGCACTTGAGAACACGGGGGGATGCAAAATTTAAAAATGAGATAGTGATTCAATTAGTATTTGTTATGACTTTCGGGCTTTCTGCCATTTTGCTATCCTTTTCTACCACATTTTATAAATTTGGGGTAGCATATGCTAGCCCTTGCTCTAGAATGTACAGAAATAACCGCAACTTGGGCACACTGATACCGAGAAGAAACTTGAAATCCCTTAAAAGTACATACCCACACAAACAGGAGTTTGCTTCGCAATCCCTTTAAAACACGATCAAGGACATCATCTATGTTGTTCCTGTGAATCAAATACATGTAAATTGTAAAGTACTTTACTTCAACACGACAGAAATTTAAAACATGCATGCATAAATTCCTATGTATCATAGAGTACAACGGATGAGATCACTTTAGGCTACTTACTTACTCTTGAGCAGAAGACCAGATGCCCACTTCGAATCTCTCAAGGCAGAAGTTCATGAATTCCTCCAGAAAAGGCCTCTTATAAACTGCAGAAGAGGATACATATGTATAGCGAAAGTAGTTGGTAAAAATAGGCATGCAAGGAGATAACGAACACCATGGAAATAAATACACATATACGCATATTTGAAGTAAAGTTTACCAAAACGATTGCCATTATTATAGATGAAATCAGGAGTATAACTTTTGGCAATCTCAGAGTCGTTCAATCGGTGGGCACGGTGGATGAGCAAACCATTTAGACTAAGAACAAGCAGCTTCTTTGTTGGACCAAGGTTGAGCTTCTCCAATGCAAGCTCGAGCGTCCTTTCTTCTTCATCACCATTTGAAGTGCCATGAGTTATCATATGCCACATTTCATCAGTGTCATACGAGTAATCAGACCCATACTCCTCAGAGTAAATCGAGTATTCAGAAGCATACCCATCAGACCCCATGTGGATTCAACTACACAAGGTATTTTCGTAAGAAGGACGAAAGATGTGACAAGAAAGAATATTGGAAAGGAGAAAACAAGACTGAAATTGAAATATTTTTTTTTGGAGACTTAAATTGATTTAAGAAAGAAAATTGTCGAAGTGCGTTGGGGTGACGAAAGTCCATGTAAAGTAGTGGAGTGGCTTTTCAGCAAATTAAGAGGCAGTGTAGGCCTGTTACTCCAATTATCAGGTCAGGTATAAGAAAAATATTAAAATGTATAAGAAATACTAAGTGAAAGTACATGCTTTCGGGAATATGGTGGGACTCAATCCCTTCACAGGCTATATGCTCCATAGTGAAGCTCTTTCAGATACATACCCGTGGTAGAAATATCGAATCCGCAAGCAATTCCCTATAGCGAATGAGACACTCTAATTTGCTGTCCTCATTGCAAGCTCAAAGTCTGTGGGCGAAACCTTGACAAGCTTTATTATGGTACTCTGTATTGGAACAATGCCTATAATCACACCAATGAATTACCCTGATACCAATGTGTCTGTGCTTGCCTAGTATACAAGGTAATTTGTTCTCTTTTCATTCAATCAGTTCAATTTTGTTTACTCTTTATAGTACATGGTCTGATCAATAGGATTTCGGCACCGATTAGGCGATTACTGGTAGATTAACGTACTGAGACATCACATGGTATACTAGTTGTCATTTGTATCATTGTACGACTCAGTTACATGACTGACATTACAGTTTCTATAGCTGCAACTGTAAAGTGTAGATAATCAGTAGTAAGTTAGAGACAGCCGCAACAACAACTTTCTTTTTTTGATGGTTTATGACCACTACTACTGTCTGCAACTAGATTTATTGGCGTTGTATCAACTTCTCATTAAGTAGCATGAGAACCGAAATTCTCATTAATGTGTTCAATTAGAGACATAGTATGAGAACCAAAATACTCAAATTCTAAATGTAATAGCCCAAACACAATAAGTAGCAAAAAAAAAAAAAAAGATCACCCATATGACAGGACCAAGGTTGAAATTGTAGTATCAAATTTAATTAACAGATAACCCCAGGAGAAGCAGAAGCATCCTTTTTCACCAAGCCTCCACCGTTAGATGCTTTGGTGGATGGATCCCTCGTGCTGTCATGCCCGTGAAGAACTTTAGAGTAGAATTCCCAGTCGGGGTGGGACGGCCCTATAGCAGGTTGCCCGAAAGGTTGCGCTTCGACATAAGATGGAACATCCTCAGCATCAGCTAAACCTTTCAGAAAGAGACATAGTTCTCTGTTCGGATCTTTTTGACAATGCAAAATGCGAAATAAAAACATCAGCAAAAGAATTTTTTTTTTGCAAGTAATAGCTACAAATTTGATTTATGTAACTCCTTACCTAGAAGAGCATCATTCAGATCCCCTGCATCATATTTCATAGGAAATATGCCAGTGTTCGGCTGTAAAACAAATTAGACTATCAGATACACTACAGGAATCCAATCTACCATTATATGGCTTGTATCTGATTTAGGATGTGACTTGTGAGCTTAAGAAACTTTACTGGATTAAGAAGGCCTTTGTAAGGCTCGTCATCTATCAGCAACGTGTTTAACTCAGAAAATCGATCCTCTCCGCTTATAGAAGCCAAGCTTTGCCAGAGTTCCTTAAGGTCCTTGAGAAAGAGAGGCTTGCTTTTTTTCTCCAATGACTTGAATCCATAATCACGACAATGATTTTGGTCCTGTCAAATTTTAGCTAGAATGAGTAGAAAACATGTCGCGGACTCGCGGTGCTTCTGAACTTTACAATAAACAGGAAATAAAGAGGCGCCGTAGGACTTACCCAAACAAACAAAAGCCTCTTCCTCAACCCCTTGAAAACAGAATCAAGGACATCATCTATGTTTCGCCTGCATGTTAGACTGTTATTAGTTAACACAAACTATGAAAAATGCAATAAAACAAAGTCATAGTTAGCCTTTTGATATGTACAATTGGAGACACATATGTTAGCAAACTTCGTCTACTTACTCTTGAGCAGAAGACCATATGCCGACTTCAAATCTCTCAAGGCAGAAGTTCATGAACTCTTTGAGGAATGGCCTCTTATATACTGCATAACATGAAGACAATTTTTTTTGTTTACAACATAATAAAATAATCAACATGCATAATAAAATAATCAACATGGTGATTAGTTGCATAATAATCCTCAGCAAGCATTTTAGGTGTACCATATCTTTTTGTATAAACGAAGTCAGGACGGCGATTTTGAGGAATTTCAGATTTGTTGCAACGTAGAGGTCGATGGACTAGCAAGCCATTGAGGTCAAGAACAATCAACTTCTTTGTAGGACAAGCACTTTTGCGCTTCCTGGAAACTACTAGCCCAAGTTCTACCTTTTCTTTCTCATTAACAGCTTTGTCATTGGTACAACCTGCTAGCAGATTAGACAAGGGAGGATTGCCTGCCATATTACCTGATCAAGGTTCAGAAAGTTGATGAGTTTGGAACGTTTATATAGCAGTAGCATCCATGACTTGGTGCACTTCTCAGACTGAGATCTGTTGGTAGATAGAGAGTCCTGTTGTTATGAACCCTTTTGCATGGGGAAGGTATAACGAGGGAGGTTGGAGGTATATCGGCCTTGGGCATTGGAATAAGTACACGGCTACTTATATACTGACCTATTTAATGCAAGAATTACAGCATTTAGGGTGAACGCTTTGGTTAAACCGCATGCCGACAATTATAAAACCAAGATGACATGACTATAATCCCATTTGAGTTTGTCAAAGCCAAAGGCCTCTTGATCAAAAAGGATTTAATTAAGCTCTGTTACATTCCTTTGGTTTACACTTTTATAAAGTAAGATGACAGGAGTCACAGGACTATAATCCAATTTGAGTTTTGCTTTGACGAAACAATTTTTTTTACACTAGACAGAAACAAATGCATTTGACAGAATCAGTATACATGCATCGTCTAACTAACCAAATTACTTTACAGTAATGTTTCATTTATTATCAATTATCTAATCCGTTAGTTCTCAGTCAACTACTACTGCCTGAAGTTGCATGGCAGTCAGATTTATATGCCTAAAGTTACTGTGCTAAGCTCTGGAGCTCCTAATTCTATCAGAAATACAATTCGAGTTTTATGAATGCTTAAAATGCTTGATTGGTAGTACATGGTTGGGACTTGAGAGTAGAATCAGAGCATACTGCATAGGCATGGGAAGAAAAATAAAGAAGCAAAAACACAAGCATCACAAAACTAAATAGAAACTTGAAAGGTTCCATCACAATAACTAAATAGAAACTTAACGTGAAACGTTCCATCACAATAACTAAAAGACGCTTAAGGAGTTCGATCACCGGTCACAAAGAACATCAATCATTCCAGTTTTCTTTCATCATAATGATAGTAATATGACAATTTTTCAGTTTTGATCTTGGCTTCCATCATGCAACCACCGAATCAATCCTTCACACGACGCAAAACACCGGAGTAAAAGTCCCAATCGGGGTGCCCAGCAGCAACGGCAGGCTGCCCGAAAGTGTGGTCCTTGACATAGGAAGGAACATCCTCAGCATCTGCTACACCTTTTAAGTAGAGACACAGTTCCTTCTTTGGATCTGTTAAGCAATAAGAATCACATAGGTCAGTCACCAAAGAGGTAGAACAACGTTCAAACTTCAAACAAATAAGATTTCAGTTTTCTTTACCTAGACACTTATCACTGCCATCCTCCACATCATATGTCTCAGGGAATATGCCAGTGTTGGGCTGTAAAAGGCAAATATAGGATTAGGCACTTGCTAAGAGCCTAAGACTGTTGTTCGTTCATTGATTATCAAATAATACAAATTGATAAGTAAGCTAAGGTAGAAGGACTTCACCGGATTGAGAAGCCCTTTGTAAGACTTATCATCTATCAGCAAAGTGTTTGATTCAGAAAAACTGCCGCTTTGACTCGAGTTACCTAGATGTGACCAGAGCTTACTTAGCTCTTTGAAAAACAGAGGTTTTTCCTTCTTCTCCAGCGACTTGAATCCATAATCAGAACATTGTTCTTGGTCCTATGTAATATATACAAAAGTTCATTATAACAAAAATCATTACTGATATACTAGGGTTATCAATATAGGTAAGGGAAAAAATTAAGTACTTGTTTTGGTAACACACATTGCTGTTACATCTCATTAGTACATGAGAATAGGATTTAGATATGAGGTAACAATTCTATTATTTATGTTATTATTTTCTACCTTTTTCTACCACATCTTATAAATTCAGACCGTCCATAGCACGTTAAAATTAGACGGTTTTTGAAAGATGGCCTTTTTTTAGCTTATTTGTTGCTTGTAGTACAATTTTAAAAGTAACAAGTTTAACTCAATTGTGACGCAGTGATCAAATTTTAAGTTATAACTAGACTGTTCTTTTTGTATTATAATTTTGGGTAGCATATTGAATTCCTTAGAATCACATACCCAGACAAACAGGAGTTTCTTTCGTGATCCCCTAAAAACACGATCAAGGACATCATCTATATTGCGCCTGTGAATCAAATACATGTAGAGTTAGTAAGTTACATAGGCGTGACAGAAACTAAAGAGCAAACGCCATTAGTTTCTATGTATCACAAGCCGAGAAGTTCGTACTAAGCTACTTACTCTAGAGCAGAAGACCAGATGCCCACTTCGAAATTTTCGAGGCAGAAGTTCATGAATTCCTCCAGAAAAGGCCTCTTATAAACTGCAGAATTAAGCGCATATAGGAGATATGAAATGGGCACGTAAGAATATAGCACCATGCTTATACACATACACACAAATACACAATTAAGCAAATGTTAAAGTATGTCATCAAAGATAGATTTTACCAAAACGGTTGCCATTATTATAAGTAAAATCGGGAGAGCGACTTTCGGCAATTTCAGACTTGCTCAATCGGTGGGCACGGTGGATGAGCAAACCGTTGAGGCTAAGAACAAGCAGCTTCTTTTTTGGACCAAGGTTGAGCTTTTCCAATGCAATCTCAAGCACGTTGCTGCTTTCTTCTTTTCTGTCATCTAAAATACCACAATTCAAATGATCATAGTTATCTTCATTGTCAGAAGATTTAAAGCAGGCGTTCAGAAAATTGTAGTAACCACTTACCACTGTCATCAGAGGAGTAACCCATGATTATTTCAGCTTCAAAACCCTGCTGCTTTCTTCTTTTTTGCCAAGTACTCTAATCACTAGTGACTAATGGATAATCGAAACTCATGTGAAGTAGTTATATAATAGTGTATAGACATAGCCGAACATCTCCCTTGGACTCTTTTTTAGAGTGGTCTTTTCTCTCATAGGCTCTAAGTCACTTTGTTGATTTATTATAAAGCATGTTGTGATAATGGTACTAATGTACTCCGTATCAGTCAAGCCAGATGACAGAGGAGCTAAGGGCAAAGAGCATCAAGTTAGTTAGTTAGTCCAAGGTGACAGGTCAGCAAAATCATCAGGATTGGATTCTCGGACACGAGGAAGACCAGACTAGGAAGTTCCTTAGCAGATACGAAGTACTCCGTATTTATTGTAATAGAAAAATCTTGTAATAGCCTTTAACTGTGTTAGAGCTAATTCAATTAGAAGTAGTTGCTAGTTTTAGAGTGTGTTTGATAAGACATTTCAATCTTATTTGACTAGATTGTCTATTTTGACCAAAATTTAAGGTAGCTTAAATTTTAAGGTCTTTTGATAACGCTACCTGAAATAAATTTCAGTCACCTGAAATGATAAGCTACATGATGTACCTAATCCAAAGAAGTTTGTTACTTCATCATGTGGGGGAAAAACATAACAATCACACTGATAAAATATTGTCCATATTAATAAGAATCTCGATAATTTTCCGTTGAAAAGAAGGTAGAATGGGAAGAAGTTTGATGGGATCACCGATAAAAGTAGATAAAAAATTTGCGAGGACCATGGAAAAAAACACAATTTTTTGAGAAAGACAGTCAATTTTTATCATAAAAGTAGACAAACTTTTTGTAAGCTAAATCAACCCAAGCTCCCTTCAAGTCCCATCAAAATCAAAGGTATATTACCTTTGTTGGGCCAACATAGGCTCCGTATACTTTTAAGAAACTTTTTTCTTAAAAATAGACGATGATTAACTGTGAAAAATATTGTATTATTTGTGTTTGCATAATCACGATGCTTTACACTATCTCATTTATAACTAGTGGGTGTGTCACCTATACTTTTTCTTTATATTAATCACTAAAATAAACAACTACCTCGTCGGCTCGTCTCAGTAAATTTGTAGTTGCTACTTATATGTTGATTTATTTCAATGCTTTTGTCCTTAATAAAGTGCTTTGTGTCAAAACACTAGCAAAGTAGCCAGTAGCAATTCTTTCTTTCCTTCACACTTGTTCAAGTGTGTCAGTGGTCCATCTAAATCATGTTAAATTGCTAAAGAGAACGGAGTACTTAGTAGTTTGGTGCATGTTATCATAAACTTTTTGTCATTTGATCTATATTGTACTTCTTTTATCCCATTAATTTAACTATATTTTCTTTTTGACATTATTTGGGGTCATATATGACCACCAACAACTCAAAATATATAATAAAAAAATCATAAAAAAAATCACATTAAAGTATTTTTAAATACAAGTATAAATATTATAGATTTGTAATTTTTCTAAAATTATATTTTGAAATATTGATAGTCAACTTAATAACTTATGATTTCAACAAGTGTGAAAAAACAAATACTAGTGAAACAGTGAGACCAAGGAAGTAGATGTTTTTTTTTGTTTTTTTGGATTTCAACATCCGGTCTAGTCCGGATTCGAGGCGTGCAGGACCATTAAGGGCGACAAAGCTCTCCCTCATGAGTTTTAACATTATTGTATTCCCCGGGCTCGAATTCAATACCTCTAGTTAAACTTATAGGGTCCCCTGTCAACTCAACCAAGTGCTCATGAAATACAAAGTAAGTAGATGTTTAATGTCCTTAATTATTATTTTTATCATTAAGTCCATCTAATTGACAATTAACAAGTAGACATGGCAATCGGGTCATTCGGATCGGGTTCGGGTCGGGTCAGTTCGGATCGGGTCATTTTCGGGTCAGATAAGCTTCGGGTCAATTTCGGATCGGGTCGGGTCAATTTCGGGTTCGGGTCTGCTCCGGGTCTGTCATGTTTCGGATCAGATCGGGTTCGGGTCGGGTCAACATTCGGGTCGGGTCACTTTTGGGTCATTTTAGTATTTTAAAAATTAAACTT
>CAAKMY010040761.1:0-11234 GCA_901111285.1 Corrigiola litoralis
ATTGGTTATCTCTCATTTCCTTGGTTTATGTGCAAAAAGTAAATGATAAGAACCCATTGAGACGAAGGGATTACTAAATTATGTTCTATGATATTTTTTATGAATCATCCAATAAGACAAGTAGTAGAAACTTTATATGAAATGTGAATCGTATCCTTTAAGTTTTGATGTTACGATAATATTTGTTTTGCTCCTTAATGGAGTGAGGGAACTTCACCAAATTTTAATCCATTTTGATATGATGGAATTATCGATCTATTTAATCAAAATTACTTATAGAGTGTCAATTGGAGTCAGCCTCACTAATCCCATCCCACCTACTCCCATTTGTATGGGAACCTCGTTGAAGAATGAATGTCATTGTTATATATTTATATCATCTTAATTCCAACTTATTGACATATATGATATGACCCAAGCCCAAGCCCATTAGTAGTTTTTGGGTCACAACAGCATTGCTACGTTAACAAGTCGTGAGTTATCAATTTAGGGGAGTTTCTGTTAGTAAATATAGCTCATTTGGTGTACTGTGACCATTGGTCTTATGCAAAAATTAATATCAAAGCTAGTGCTTCCTCTCAACTCTCAACTCTCCTCTGAGTTCTACTTTTCCCAATTACCAGTTAAGTGCTTGCTTGGTTATACTCGGCATCTCCCTTCCTCCATATGCCTTGAGTAATTAAGTCCATATCCCATTATACTTATCACTTATTTAACTCATACAGCTATACTTAAAACATCTTCTTAATTAAGGAAATCGATTTCCATTTATATTGTCGTCGTGTACGTAAAGAGCACGATCATAAGAATTCAACGAGTCTTTGTACAATGAACGCTTTGGTCATGAAAATTGAGACAGGGATATGTCCTTTACGAATCCATACATGAATTTGTACTCTCCAAGATTGTAGTAGTCTTAAATCACAAATTACATGGTGTTTTAATTGTGTCCATCAAGACCAAGATTTCAATGCACGTATCCCTAGTGTCCTGAAAATGGACTTATGTGTCTCAACCAACCATATTCGACTAGCTAAATGGTAGATTAGATTAGTGCAGACTCCAGATATGTACTGCTTTGGACATGAAAAAGGTTTAAACTATAGTATCCATAAACCACAATCAGTTGGTATTATATACAGTTCTTCGTTTCTTTTCCTGCCTTTTTACTCCATTCTTTTCTCTTTATGTGCGGATCGAGTTGTTGTAAACATATTTTACTCAGGTGCATTGCTTCGTTCTAGACGTTTTGTCCTTTTTAATTGGCAAGGAATTTAGCATAAGGTGGCATCTCGATTGAGAAAAGTTATGGTAAACACGCATCTCTAAAGTTAGAGGTTAAAGTAATTGTATTTTCTGAAGGTAATTAGCTTCGATTAACTAACTCAATTGACATAAAATTTTATATGAGACTGTCTATTTCGGAGTTGAAATTCTACGGTCACAAAATGGTCGATCGCTTTTGGGTTTAAAATAGTTATTTTTATCACAGTGTTAATAAAAAAGCAATAACTATAATTCAATTTGTGACTAGGTTTGATTTTGATTTTGAATTAAATGATTTTTTTAATATTTTTTACTTAATTAAACAGGGAACATAAACAATTTAGACTGACTATCCTATTCCAAACTTTGAGCTACTTGTACTTAATTAGGAATAAATTATGCTATAGTAGTCCTTTTTATGCATGTCCTTTAGTTTCTAGTCAGCTCCTTTGCATAAGAATGTCTTTTTTTTTTTAATATAAATCTTTAATTTTGTTTTTCCCTCACGTCTTTCCTATCGTCCACCAAGGCACCAATTTATGTTTTGCCCCAGCTTGCAAATTGCGAGTAAACAACTTCCATCAACGAAATCAGTGTCTTGAAAAAGCAAGATACTTTAAGAGTTTAAGTATTGTATTCTAGGATACAAGAATTCAAATGTTATCTGGGATAGATTTTAAAAACTAATGCCGCCAAATATGGGCACATACGCTTATATTCATCAATACTGTACGCTTTTATTCATCAGTATTCTTAGCAATCATGATACAAGCATGAAGAAACTATTGGCTCCATTATATAAATTGATCTCCAATTCTCTAAGATCATAAAACATACAACACAGGTCTGATCTCATTTATCCGGCAAATTACTGCCGGGAGCGAAAGGCTATATCCTCAGAGAATTACTCCGTAAGCAATAAGATTGAAGAATAATTTGTTAAAGAACGGGTTTCTTTCACGCTTCAACGTCACATGCAGAAAAAGTTGGTTATAGCCTTATACTTGGATGCATTCACAATCCTTTTGTCATTCTTAAAGATTTTTCAACAAAAAAACTTTTTACATTTTTCATCAATCAGAGACTCTATGCATATAGCGCCGAAATTCTATACATTACTTATCCACATTTGTGCTGATAGATTTTCTTTGGAAATTGGTTTTAGACTAGTCTAGAATAATTGAGCTATTTTCTTGGACCAATTGTGTAGTCAACTATAAATAGGAGAATATCAAATGATGGATTTTCAAAAATGTATATTTCAAGTGTTCAACTACATAATGTATCCGTTGAACATTTACATCTTCTAAGACAACCCTCTCGTCATCTAGCCATCATGCAAATTAAAAGAATTTGAAATTCTTTTCATCATGAGTTTATAGTATTATGGTGTCAGGAGTCTAGTTAATTAGCTTAGCTCACTTATAACTTAATTACTTCATTGTGATTTGGTGTTTAATGAGTTAAACCATTTTCCTATTTGTGAGTATGCTCTTTCACTCTATAAACACATTTATAAACCCAACTTCTATTCTTATAATATAAACATTTTCACTTTTACAAATGACATCTCAAATTTGTTTTTGGAATATTTCATTATCAAATATTCATAACATGAGATATAATGACCACATCTTATTTTAAGAGTGCATCCTCTCTATGTGCTCGAGGTAATTTTCTAAAGACAACTATACCCTTTGTGGAGTAGGCAAAGTCAATTTACTAATATGGTAGACCCCACAAACACTTTAAAGCATCTGGTTGGATTTGAACTCACTTCAAACACTTTCCTTGGAAAATCTTTGTCTATTTCCTGTACTTTATCCTTTTTGCATGGGTGGATAAAAACCAAAAGAAAGTGCCATTTGACTCTGCATTTTTTCTACCATATTTTTTTTTACTCAATTCCCAAACAACAGCATACTTCCAAGCTTCATAAATTCACCACCTAAAACATTTGGCACCATACCATGTAAATGAAATTTAATCATGTAACACAAGAAATTGTAGTAACATTATAACATCAGCTTGCATTTATAGTGGTTTAGGTCCAACTGTACTTTGTAGGGTCCTCCTCATTTCATCATCTTATATGTTCCCTTGTTATATACACTCTTTCTCTTGGTAGTTTGCATCTTTTTTTTGGGGGGGGGGGCCTTATTTGTTCACTTTCATTATTGGTTGATTGTATTTCAGATGCAAAGATTGCTTATTTCCACCTTGTTGAGTTGCATTTTGAAGTAAGGTATTGGTGAAATCTTCTACTTTATGTAAAGGTTGGATCTTTATTGAATTTTGGGGTGTTTTGAATTTTGTGTGTTGAGTGTTGTTTTTGTAGATATCTGGTGTTTTGATGATTTGGGTTTCTCTTGTATGTGGGGTTTTATAGCCTTGTAGGAAGTAGAGCTAGTTGAGTGAGATTTGTGAATTTTGGGTTTTGGTTCAATTGATTTTTTGTTCCTAATTTATTGGCCTAACTTATAATTCAAGCTTTATTATTTTTTTTGTCAATTGTCCAGGTATGTCCTTCTATTATAGGGGTAATTTAATTTATGGATATTGTGTGCAAAATGATATAAGAACAGGATTGAGTGTTGTTTAATATGGCTGGTTTTGGCTCTTTTTCTTAGTTGATTTAAGTGGATTCTGCATGTGTGGATGGGGGTTTGATTTAAAATGTTATGTTAATGGGAAAGAAGAGGGAAATGTGGTGTGTAATTTGATGATGTGTTGGTATGCAGGGGTTGATGAATTATGAAGATTTAGGAAGAGTTTGCTGATGGTTGAGACATGGATAAGATGATTCAACCTCCTTTGGTAAGTTGTTTCAGTTGTCATGCATTCAATGTGTGTTGTTGGTGGTGTTTGTACTATGTTTCTAATGGATGGTGTTTGGTGCTATGTTTCTAATGGATGGTGCTTGTGAAGTGTGGTTTGCTTTTGAGTTGTAGTTTTGGTTCACATGTGAAACTTTCAATTTCTTGTTATTAGAAATAAACTGCATACATCTGCATCATATGCTATACTAGTAGAAAAGTTAACTTCACATGTGTTACTTTTTGTGTGTGTGTGTTGGGGGGGGGGGGGGGGCTTGCCAGCATTATACGGAGTACATGTTAAGAGATTGCCAGCAGGATTGTTCTGGGACAATCAAAACTATGCTTGTCTTGCCCACAAATCGGCATGCCTGTATTTCAGCAAATTTTGGTAAGGATAATGTTGCCCCAAGGGTTTGATCTCTGAAAGAAAACCTATTAGTTGATGCAAATATAGCTATAACTTAGCTGAAGAGTTCAACCTGTTTTTCGTTTCTTCAAGTCGCAAATCAATCATGTTTAAGGAAAGTCGTATTTCATACCAAATGAGCTGTATGCCTAAACTACACCCCTTCACAGGTCCGAAAGCCCCCATCAAAGGCTCCAAATAGGATACATATATGAATTAGGTGTTCAAGACAGGACTTCAGGTAGATGTTCTAGGCAGCCAATAGTGGTGGTATAAGTTAATAGTGGCAGCATCCAGCTGGATAACCTCGAATAAGATCCAATTACTACACATGAACTAAAAGGAAATGATAATCTGGTTTTTGCAGGGATTAGGAACCACAAGCTCTTATATAAAACGTGGCTGAACTGGAAAAATGCAAGGGGTTTCACAGGAAACATGTTGGAGAAAAAGAATACATTAAATTCTCTTTTTCCCATCCTAGGAGGTGACATACTAGAGGTTCCTTTATTCTGGCTGTCATAGTGAGGTGGTAGCTAACCATCACAAACACATTACTGCTATTTGGTCTTAGTAGTAGTGGCACACTGACACTAAGTAATGCATCTGCTCCACTAATTAAGTGACTGAGCATTAGTTGAAACATTAATGAGTCATAAATCATAACCTTTATCCTTGCCAAATATTGAGAAAATTGCTCCATCCTTAATATTACTGAGATATAATCTGAAGCAGATGAGACTCTTGTAATACTTCTCAGTTTGAGGTATTAAAGAAAAAACATTCATACTGTTCTGTAATTCGTCGTATGAGGTAGAAAAATTTCTTTTTGAGAAGTAATATTCATTGATTTGTTTCTAACGATATAACAGTGGAACACATAAATTAATTGGCTAATAATAGTGTGCAACATGCCATGAAATCAGGGTCAATACTAAAGCTTTTATTCCCTTTTTTTCTTTCTGTTTTGCGTGAGTAGACTGTTTCTGTATGTATTAAATTTCACTTGATGGAGATGGTTCATTGTTACTGAAGGAAAAAATATTGAACTTCTGTCGGCTTACAAACAGACAAACTGTTTCCATGGATTTTAACAAGTCATGACAATGGTCTTGATTTTGCAGGTTGATACAACGGCATGTTTGTGTAGAGTAGATGCTGGTTTGAAGACTGTTGCTGGAGCAAAAAAGTACGTTCCTGGGACAAAATTGTGCCTACGGCCTGACATCAAACCTTCCATTCATCCTACTCGACAAAAGCCTTCTCGTGGTGATAGAAATCGTAGTCAGTCTCCTCTACTCCCAGGCCTCCCTGATGATCTGGCCATTGCTTGCTTAATTAGGGTCCCAAGAGTAGAGCATCGTAATCTCCGTCTAGTCTGCAAAAGATGGTACCGTCTTCTGGCTGGCAACTTCTTCTATTCATTGAGGAAGGGAATAGGGATTGCGGAGGAATGGGTTTATGTCATTAAGAGAGACCGAGATGGTAAGATATCATGGCATGCGTTTGATCCGGTTAACCAACACTGGCAACCTCTTCCACCGGTGCCAAAAGAGTACTCTGAAGCCCTTGGATTTGGATGTGCTGTTCTTAGTGGCTGTCATTTGTACTTGTTTGGAGGCAAACATCCCATCAAGGGATCCATGAGACGTGTAGTATTTTACAGTGCCCGAACAAACAAATGGCATCGTGCCCCTGATATGTTACGCAGGAGGCACTTCTTTGGTGCATGTGTCATTAACAACCGCTTGTATGTAGCAGGTGGGGAGAATGAGGGTGTACACCGTTCTCTGAGATCAGCTGAAGTTTATGATCCTAACAAGAACAGATGGTCTATAATATCAGATATGAGCACAGGAATGGTGCCTTTTATCGGAGTTGTTTATGAGGGGAAGTGGTATCTGAAAGGATTAGGGACACATCGCCAGGTTCTAAGTGAGGTATACCACCCGGAATCTGACAGCTGGTTTCCAGTATATGATGGAATGGTCGCAGGATGGCGGAATCCCAGCGCTTCTTTAAATGGCAAGCTTTATGCTTTGGACTGCAAAGATGGCTGTAAACTTAGGGTATATGATGAGGCCAGTGATTCATGGAGTAAAAATATAGATAGCAGATTTCATTTGGGAAATTCTAAGGCCTTGGAGGCAGCAGCCCTTGTCCCCCTTAATGGAAAGCTGTCTATTGTCCGTAATAATATGAGCATATCTTTGGTGGATGTCTCAAGATCCGATCACATAGGTTCAGCCACTACTGAACATCTGTGGGAAACCATAACGGGGAGAAGCCAGTTCAAGACAATGATGTCCAATATCTGGTCAAGTATTGCCGGTAGGAAACGCCTAAAAAGCCATATAGTCCACTGCCAGGTTCTTCAAGCTTGAATTTAGGATATACTAGAAAGAGTCGGAAATATGTAGGATTTTTGTGCTTTGTTGTCCTGGTATTTTGATCTAGCAATCTTCAGGGGCAAATGGTGCCGCATCATGTGCCTGAAGTTTGCTATGTTAGAGCGATTAATGAACACTTTCCTATCTTATGCACATAGTTCATATGGCAAACCATGCTTTTCATTGTGTATGTCTTGTACAAGGTGTCGAGTATGAGTTGTTTACAACCTTAAACCTATGAGAATACACTTGAAATTTGTACTGTGAGAACATGTTTTCTAAATCTAAGAAGACATTTTCTCTCTGATCATATATCTCAACAAATGCCAACACCATGTGCAACTTTGAGTTTCAGGTTTGATTTTTGATCTCACCAGTTCGACTGGTGCAGAGGTCGATTTGAGCTTAATCAAGTGCTCTGTCGTGTGGGTAAGTTGGAGCCTGACATAATACCGGAGGTCGGGAGCCTTATATTGAGGCAATCAAACCAGCCTGACTCAGTATCTTGAATAGTGTCCGCCCGCTCACCACCCTCTTTTGACGCCTAGTTGGGTCGACCCCTACGTGAACCTCAGTGGGTTGTAAGCTGTTCAACTAACCAGCCAAATCAACCAAGAGGCCATCATTACATCTGATACAGCCATATCGTTACTCTTACACCTTGGCCTCTTATACCCAGTAATCTGATATTTTGGCCTGTCTGATCAGCTCCAGAGAGATTCTGGTTTTCTGAGTTCTTACAAAGTTGAATTAACATAATTTTCATATACACAATGCTAGAAGTCCACGAGCATTAATTTTTCGAATGAACGAAACATTTTCAAAACCATGTATTTTATTGCTATATGACTGACCAATGTTACAACATAACCAGGAAAAAAATACAAACCGATTTCATTCATTGTACAAATCTAGTTTTCTAAACATTAGTAGAACAAATTTTACAACCCCATACTCGCAGAGGTGCTTGTCTAGCGCTTCACTAACTGGCTAAGAACAACAAATCTTTGGCAGCCCTTCAGGAGGGGAGATTGGAAAAGGAGCAATCTAGGTAAAGAATGGTGAACAAACAACAAAGAACTGAGCATCTAAGGAATTTGCTGCAACAGTACATACTTATGTGGTGTGATGTGGTTTTAACTTCTGAGCGGTCTGCAAGAATGTATGTGAAATATCTCGTTTCAGCTGTCCATAGTCCATACCACTTCAGAACACAATACATATATGGCACCCATATGCAAAGTTTAGCGCTTGAGACCTTTTAAATTTTACTGAGGTAAGATTTTGCCAAAGAGAAAGCACCTTCCTTTTGCATTTTGTATTCATTATACCGAAGGAAGAAATAACCCAAATAATCAAAGTCGATCGGGGACATCTTTGCCTGTCAATAAAGAACAGAGTGTGAAAAGACAAGTCATTATGTTCTCTAACATGTGTCATTTGATATTACAACTGGAATTACCTGAATCAGAGCCCATAAAGCCCAGTATAAATGAGAAGCTAACTTGAAAGTATTCGTCTCAACATACAGTGCTTCTAGATCACTGTCAAGAACCTGGTAGAGGAAACATATACAAGAATTATCGCTATGGTATAGTGGTTCTTGCTGAAAACATATAAATAAAAAAGTTACACCATTACAGTAGGCCAATGCAGATCCCATCAAACGCAAAGTAATGCAAAAGACTAGAAGTAGGCAGTCGCGAAGCAGCCAAACCCCTCTTTCCACACCCGCAAGCAAAAAAAATAATAATGCTCCCAGATTTAGCATGAGAAGTGGATGGGTAAAGTTTCCAGAGAAACTAATGCATATATTTTTTATTCTATTTGGGGTGTGGGGTGGGTATTAAGAAATGAGTTGGTCTAGATTTCTTCAGTACCCCATCAAGTGATCGACAAGGACAGTCACTTAAGCTTTCTACACTAGGTCATAGAATCAAGCTAGCTGTGTCTGGAGGCGTCGTGTCAACAGTTCATTTATTGGTGGACTGGCCAAGACGAAAAGCAATTCTAGTGAGGCCATGGAGTTAATAAGTTGCCTAGGGGAAGGAGGAATACAAACATTTTGGAACTCCATGCAAGGTTCTATCCTCTACAATTTCATCCAAACATACCTCATGAGGTGCATCAGGCCGTAAGTAGTGTCTGAAGAAGTGGTATTGGTCATCCTTGCTTGGATAACTACAGAAACAACAATTTTAAAATTATTGTCTGCAACTGCAAGCTACTATGTCATAACTAAAGAGTTCTGAAGAACTAAAAGTATAATAAGTTACATACAGGCTATAATCACAATCATAGCCGGCATATTCATTAAAGTGATTTCCAAGATCATAGCCTCTGTAATTATACGAACCATACTCAAAATCTATAATGTAGAGCTTCCCTGTCATTAGAAAGACAAACATTTAGTCCAAGTAAAGGCAAAAACAAATTTGATAAAAAGGGATATCTGATATATTAGCCACAAAACTTAACCTTCCTCTTCGTTCAGCATTAGGTTCCCAGAAAGCAGGTCATTGTGAGAAAACACCACTGGAGCATGAAGACAGTCAGCTATTGCCTGTCACACAACCACAGGATACTAGCGCTTTCATTTGGGTAGAAGTGAACCGTATATAATTGTCGAACAGTATAGCTAAGAGGACACCTAGTCACCAAATAAAAATTAAAAATTTCTCCAGGTTCTATGCATTTCTGGGTAAGATATCCCAGAGCTATTGCTGACGGCCACAGGGAGTCAGGAAAAAAAAAAACTTAGTTAAAGAGACTTTAAATGAAAAGAGATGGGGCCTTTGCATGAACAGCTCTCTGAAAACTATGTTTTTTGCTATGAAAAAAGGAAAATATCAAAAACTACAAGAGAGAACAAGAAAGCCGATGGTGGAATTAAAAAAAGGTGTATACACTATACAGTATACTAGGAAAAAAAATTAAGAATTTCATATAGCAAGCTAAAAGCATGGTTTAGAACTACACAGGTGCCTCTTGAAATAGGGTCAAAACACGAATCCCTATGAAATACGAAGAGAACAGGACAGGCTACAGGCAGCAAAGATGAGCTGAGAATCGAGGAAACCCGTCTTCAAACATGCCAAAATACAGAAAAGAGATACAATCCCATATGGGCTTCGGCTGTGTTAATCAACCAAATAAATGATTGTTTTACAAGCATAGGTGACTAATAGTTGTGGCAAGGAGCACGCCCCTATTTCGAACTGTGTATCAAGGCAGTAATTAAAATATTGTGATAGGAAACACTTGCATGCCAAAATTCCCTACTTCACGTCATTCAAATCTCTTCAACTAAACAACTCTAAAATTCATTAAGATACGTGAGTTTATACATCTCTAAATCACTTTTAAAATTCATTAAGATATCAGATTGCAGTGACATATAGGATGTCTTGTGAAATCTTAAGGTCAAAAGAGAAGCTCCACAGGGAAGGAAGGTCACCTTAAGTTCACTAACTTCACCCTGAATGTCTTGAAACGAAATGGTTTGATATTTCTTCTGTCTCTCATTATCATCAAACTGAAGGCTGGATGCTGCAGCCAGAAGCAAAAATTAAACATTGAGAGGTGAAAGCTAACTACACTACAAAAGTGCAGGAAAAGAAGATTGCGAGGTACTATCTATACATATGTTTATCCAACTTCAAATGAAATAACTCTAGTGACAGCTCATTTTACTTTTCTGTTAAAACGTTGGGATGAGAGGCTGAGAAATCGGGGAATGAACCAAACAGTTCAGTATATAGTCAAACTTCAGAAACAGCAGGCTATCATACAAGACAGGTATTTCCAAATGTTTCAGCCAGCATTCATCCTAGATTCCTAAACATCCAAAAATCATGATACAATTCTGGAAAGACATGATTCAAACATCTTATCTACCCTTATTGAAAAAAGCCATTTTAGAGTACAGCAGCATGTTGTCATTCAAAAATAAAGACACTGGTTTAAAAAAAATTAATAGATCACATAGAGAACTGTGTCAATAGCAGGTTATAGATATGCATGATGCATCTAATAGACAAGCCTTCAGATCAAGCTTAAAAATTACAGAAAGATTCAGGTGCAAAACTAATACAAAATCGAACCTTGCTCGAAAAACTTCGGCAGCTCAATCCACAACTGGGGTTCTCTAGAACCAGGAATTTCAACTTCATGAAAGTTCCTAAGCTGCTTTGCTATTTCAGCAGCCAACTTTGGATCTCTCATATCTGTAAAGTTCGTTGAATGAAAACAAAAGGAGACAAATCAGAAGCTTAGAGGCTGGTAATTACACAAGCTCAAATATTACAATTCAAAGATTAAAGCTTTCCCTGTCCTGCAAATCCTCCCCCCCCC
>CAAKMY010040787.1:0-22386 GCA_901111285.1 Corrigiola litoralis
CATGTTCCAATTGTTTGGGAACATTAAATTGTATTTGGATTTAAGTTTGAATTGTTTTTCGTAATTCGTTTTGAGGTTTAAACTTTCGGAGTTTATTAGTATTTTATTTTAAAGACTTCCGCTGCCTATTAAATAAAATGCATTGTTTGTTTTTGATATTGGTTATTTAAATTATGCTCGATTAAATTACCAATACGACGTTTAATGTACCTAAACCCCAAGGTTTCGGCCCTCCGAGAGGACGGACCGTCACACTTTTCATCATCGGGTTTGACACTGGCGAATTACGGTGTCTACAGGTTGTCTCATAGATCGAATTCCTAAACTCTTACATAATTTTGACGAGCGACATTCTTTAAGTTTTTCTTATAGAAATGAAGTTAATTAGTTGATATTGTCATAGTATTCAATTGGGTTTTGGCGTAGTTTTAAAGATTTAAGTTTTATGAATATTATGCATAGATTCAAATCCTTCTTTATGGTGTGATAGTCTATTATGTGAAAGGGACAAAATTGTGTCTTTCCTCATAATTTATTATTATTATTATACAGGAAGATATTAATAAAAATATAAGATTGCTTGGATAAGTAATATTAACAAGAGAGTCTGAATGACCAAGAAAGACATACCCTTAAAAAGGCTAAAATAGCCAATAAAGACATAAAAATTAAAGAGCCTCATAACATAAACAAGAACACACTTAACTAATAAAATAATACAACATTAATAAGGTACTCCCTCTATTTTTTTCTTTTTGTTGCTTTTAGGGTATAAACCAATGCAAATAATAAACAAAATTAAAAGTCGAGGGTGGGGCGGGGTTTATAATAAGAAAGGAGTCACTGGAGTGGTTTCTTATAAACAAAGGAGCGAGTGAGGTGGTTTATTATAAAGTTTTGAATAGTGAAAGTGAGTGGTGGGGTCTTGGGTGGCATTTTATGTAAATAAAGTTTTTAGTGAATAGTCAAAGAACGTAGGCACGAGTAAATTCTTCCCGAACCACCAATCACCCATGCTCAAAATACTAGTTTGAAAACAAGAACAATTCTCTAGAGGAGCAATAATATAGTTTATATTATTAATATAAGTAGTAAGAGCATTGTGAAAAATGTCTTTGCAAATAGCAATTAGCAACATATGTGTCTCTCTCATTCAAATTGGTACAACATATAAGGTCATGCTAGCCTCTTATCATACAAAGTTGGAGTAAGTTATACATGTTTTGATCAAATAAATTTGAAAAGAGCATTACAATGCCCTCAAAAATCTTATGTCAAAACTTAATACACACATGTTTTTCCATAAATGCCCTTTAAAAAATAATTGACAACACATAAAATAATTAAATTAATAATAATAGAGTTTAAATCAATATGATATAGTTAAATTTCCAACACTTTTGAGATGAATTGATGCATATTTACACTGAGAATTGGGCATATAGAGGTTCGACTTAGCTTGGGGAAGAGGGTAATGTATAACAGATGTAGAATATAGTTCCTCATAAGCAACTCTATGGTTGCTTGGTCGTTGTCTTTCATAGGAATAGGTAGTTGTGATCATTTAGTTTGGGAGAGAAATACTTGAGAGTACGGCCGTCAATTCACATGTATTTTTTGTGGAAATAGGGGATTGGTAATAGAAGTGAATTAAAATATACATTAAAAGTAGTATTTTTTTAAAAAAATTTACATATATAAGATAGTAATTTCGAAAAAGAACAAACTGAAAGGTAGTTTTATCAATTTTCCATCTTCTTATCATTGGTAACATGGAGTAAGAAATAGTATGGCTACATATTTGCATGAAAACATCTTTACAAAACTAAATTTTGCACAAGGTTTTATGGTATGAATATGATGGATGACAAATAACCTTGATGACAGTGAGCAATATGGAGTGAAGTATAAGATTGATATGCCGTGTGTTTTTCTCACTTTAATAAAGGATTGACCTTTGTTTCTTGTTTGAAAGGGTGTCCAAGGGCTAATGAATGGCCGGAGTTTATCAGCTCGACTTGAGCTCAACTCGTTGAGCTTGTCAAGTTAAGCCCAAATCCTTATTTTCTAAAGTCATGTGAGTTTGAGCTCCAAAATTTCTATGTGCGTGTTTATATATGATTTGAGCCAAAAAACCTGACGTAATTTAATTTCACCATGTACCCCCCTTTTAAAGTTCACGTACAAGGTACCCCTAAATTTTATACGGAAATTTTATACGGTCATTTAACTTTAACGTAATTTACCATGTATCCCCCTTTTAAAGTTCACGTACAAGGTACCCCTAAACTTTAATTTTATGTATTTGGTATCCCTGTATTATTTAGCATGTGCTTGTTGACAGAACTATTATTTTTTAAAGTGTATTGATGACGTGTATATAACTACATGCTGACGTGGCACTATATCATGTGTCAATTTCAATAACGAACTTTCAAAAGAAAAAAAACATCTTTCTTATGACTACGAACTTATGCACATGCCATTTATTGTACATAAGGTATCCTCAAAGTTTGACGCACTATTCAACGGTACACTCAAACTTGGTGACAATATGCACATGTTAATGCATATTGTGAATGTAAAATCAGAAGCTAGCCATTATAGGGGTTCCGTATTTCAATGTGCATACTATTACAAACTTTGAGGGTAACATTTAATATTAT
Organism: Corrigiola litoralis; assembly: GCA_901111285.1. Lineage (NCBI taxonomy): Eukaryota > Viridiplantae > Streptophyta > Magnoliopsida > Caryophyllales > Caryophyllaceae > Corrigiola > Corrigiola litoralis. The sequence goes on from CAAKMY010040787.1 coordinate 2,667, forward strand.
GACAAAGTCTGAGGGTACCTTGTGTACAAAAAATAACATGTACATAATTGCTAGGTCATCAGAAATGTGTTCTCAAAAATTTTGTTGTTTGAAAAGGTAATTATTGAAAACGCTACGTCATCATTGCCATGTCCGCGTTAACAAACAAATGCTAGTTACAGAGTGGTACTAAAATATGTCAAACAAAAATTAAGGGAAAACTTGTACAGTAATACCTTAACTTAAAATGGGGGAATACATGATAACTTACGTCAAAATTAAAGGGTATTTCATAAATTCCAAAACACTTATCGTTTCTAACTGTAAGCCAAAACATGATTAAGCAGCTCGAGCTCGATCCTCTTCAAATAAACGAACCCGCATAATGCTATGCTTTGCTCGTTTAAGTTGATTTGTTATTCTAACATGGTAATGTGGGCCCCAAAGAATATATTAGGTGTGTGAGTCTACTCTCTAGCACCTTGTTTAAACTTAATACTCCGAATGTCTTCTTAATTTTTTTTGACTCCATTCGTAAGTCATTTTTTTTTTGTGTTTTTTTAGTGCGTCCAGAAGTCTTCATTATTTTCTCCGTAACATATTCCCACTACTTTATTTTTAACACAAAGTCAAAACCTAATAGCAGGTCGAACTCCTCTCCAAATAAACCAATCCAACTATCATCTGTAGGAAAGGATATAATGATTCTAATCGGGACAATCATCATTTACAAAATCTATATTATATTTCCAGGAGTATATGTTCTCACTTAGATTGTTGTACCATTTGTGATTTTCCTTTTACCTTCTTAGACAAAAATATAAGAAAAACACTATAAGGTGTAAGAAATCTTGGATAAGAACACATATTCTCGGGAACACTTAAAATGTTGCAATTTCAATCATCAGAGATGGTAAAACCGATCCGACCCGAGAAAACCAACTATCTGCTCGTAAAATGACCTTAGCGAACCTGACAAAATCATAACTCAAAACCAAACGAAATCGACCTAATGTTTAAATGAAAATTGATATGACACACCTGGAAAATATGGAATTCAAACCGAACCGAACCAGACCCGACCCAAATTGACTCAAAACTCGAATCAACCCGAGATCTTAATCAAATCAACCAAATTATAATCCTAATTAAACTAATGTTTAAATATTCAATTGGATTAAAACTCAAAGTAACTGGATTTTAAATTAGATGACCCAAACAAAGAAGTTTAACAAAATGTTTATTATTCAAAATTATAATATGACTAGACGATCCTTGTTCGATATGAAATACGAAAGCGATCGACCCATAAAGGACATGAACCGGAATCCAACCCGAGCAGACATAATAAATTATTCGATATGACCTAAACCGATACTCATCCAAACTAAACCCGACTCGACCCGAATGTCTATATGTCCTACACATCCCAAAACTGAATTGACTCGACTCAATATGACCCGAGCCGTAACCAAACCAAACCACAAAAAAAAAAAAAAAGCGATTACTACCATACCAACCATTAGACCAACTTTGCTCCTGATACCCTTACAATTTTGGAGTCACGGATGTGCCCCCCAAAAATACTAGGTATATGGTGTATCTATCTACCTTCTAGCACCTTCTTAATAATGTGAATGTCCCCATAGAAAGTGACTCCATTCATAAGTCATTTTTAGTGTGTTTTTTATGTGCATCCACAAGTCTTCGTTATATATTCTCCATAGACCATAATAGTAAATTTCCTAGTACATACTTGTACTTGTCTGTATACGTGCATAAATTATAGCCTTTATATACACCATTCTCCTCACTCCCCTTCATAACTCATAAACCAAAACTTTTCACTTCAACTCTTCTAAAAAAAATGGCTATTGAGGTTTGTGTCAAAGCTGCAGCTGGTGCTCCTGATGTTCTTGGTGACTGTAAGTATCCCATCCTATAAATGTTTTTCTTTTGTGAAATTTCATTTCATGGTTATGATGATTTTTGGCCTATTTTGTACTACTATATTGTTATACTATAGTTTATGTGTAATGATAATTCAACCATCATTTTATGATATGTATATAATAAAGGTAATAATGTACTGTAATTCTGAAAAAAGGGGATATAATTAGTGGGTTTATGATGATCAGGTCCATTTTGCCAAAGGGTGACCATGACACTGGAAGAGAAGAAAATCCCATACCAAATGCACCTCATTAACTTTGCTGACAAGCCCAAATGGTATATAAAAGTCACAATCTTTATTGTTTTTATGTATGTTAAGGTTATTATTTGTGGTGGGTTGATGTTGGATTTTTGTGGGTGTTGTTATATAAAAGGTTATTGGAGGAGAATCCAGAAGGGAAGGTGCCAGTGATCAAGTTGGATGGGAAATGGGTATCTGATTCTGATGTCATTGTTGGCCTTCTTGAGGAGAAATTCCCTGATCCTCCCCTTGCTCCTAAGCCTGAGTTTGCCTCAGTGTAAGTCATTAACCTTTGTTTCCTCCTTTCTTTATGTTTATGTATGTTGTTGGTCTGAAGGGAACGCACAAAGTCGCAAATTAGACTCGGTAAAATTGTTATATAGTGCACCTCTTGTATGATGCATTGTGCACCATATTCGCCATTTGAAATAGACATTATTCACATAAATTAGTATAATCTATATTTTTTTTAAGCTTAATACACGTAATATAATTTGCATATTCGACGACCATATAGTTCATATTCACCGAGTATTAAAAATTACATTTTTTTATACCAATTATATATTCACATATTGTATTGCAAAAATTCACCCATATCTACCACTATAGCATCTCTTGATTTTGTTTGTTTATGTATATATATGTATGACTTGGTCATCATAATATTAGAATATTGCATCATATAGTATCAAGCTGTTCCCCCACGAGTCCTCCTAAAGGTTTATGTTAGTTGACCACAATTATTTTGGGATTAAGGCTTGGTGGTTGTTGTTGATTGTAGTCTTAGCCCATAGTGCCTCTCCCAAATGAGTATTGTATGAAGGATTTTAAAGCTAAATAATGTGAATAGTACTGAAGAAATGAGATAGAGTGGATGAGAGCTTCATTTGAGTAACATGTATTTCCTGTTATATTTACTCGAAGTTAGTCAAAAGTATATTGTGAATGGATGTAATTGTCAATTTATTTACCAAGTAACACTCGGTTTGGTGGTAGTGTTGTGACCTTGTAACTTTGGGGTGCCCTTGCTCCCCCCACCCTCAATCTCTTACCGGCCTAGCTCACCGAGGCAGTTGAACAGAGATGGTCCAACTCGGTTAAGGTCCTATATTTTCTATTTTGGCTTACTTTCTGTATGTTTTCTAACTGCTGCATATGTTCAGGGGCTCTAAAATATTTTCAGCCTTTGTCAATTTCTTGAAGAGCAAAGATCCTAGTGATGGGACTGAGCAAGCTTTAGTTGGTGAGTTGAAGGCGTTGGATGATCATCTCAAGTCACATGTATGTGTAACAACCTTGACCTGTTGTTTTTACTTATTCTCTTATATTTAATTACTTTTGATGGAGGTGTTCTGTTCTAATTTGTTTATTTCATTTGGATTCTCATATCATTTGTTCAAACTCTACAGGGGCCATATGTTTGTGGAGACAAAGTTACTGCTGTTGATTTGAGTTTAGCTCCTAAACTTTTCCATCTCGAAGTTGCTCTTGGGCATTTCAAGGGCTGGTCTGTTCCAGAAAACTTAACTCATGTCCATAACTACATGAAGGTGAGGACATTGATGGTCTTTTGTTTGTTTATAGTACTTACATACTCCCTCCATTCAAGTCCAAACTTCCCACTTTGACTTGTGGCACTATTTAAAATCGTACTTTGACTATCAATAAATCAAAATATATAATTTCAAAAAAAATATAAATTGTATTTATGTAAAAGTATTTTTGAATACAAATCTAATCATTATATTATTTTATCGATTCTATATACTGAATTATTAATGATCAAAGTACTATCTCGACAAGTGTGTCAAAAGGCAATGGGAAGATCGGAGTTGAATGGAGGGAGTATGTTATTGATTGGTTGATTGTATTCTTGAATGTTTATGGCATAACTTTTGGAAAGATGGTCACCAGATCAAGCATTGTGCTAAAAGATCTAATCAGCACGAGATCAAGCATTGTGTTAAACAAACATGGATCAACCCTTCCATTATTTACTTTGAGGCCATTGTTTGCAGCTTTATGCTTAACTACAGACATGGTTTATTAAGGCCAATTGTTTTGTGGTCGTGGTTGATGTGATGTTAGGATATTGATGTGCACATGACAGGATTTATAATGCCCCAGTCCTGATCTTACAATTTTGTGTCGCGGACTGGCGTCTATATATTGCTCATCCAAGTATACCAAGAAGTGGTTTCACCCATATTTCTTTGTTAGTATTCAGGAGATGTCGTCTGAAAAACGTGGCAAAAGGAATGTGGTTGGTGGAAAAAGGTGTGGTGAAAGAGGCAGATGAAAATTTGTTATTAATTTTTACTAATTGGTAGAAAAGGCAAAGGGAATCCTTTTCTCTCAATCAGGTTGTCCTTTTCCCTTTTGAAGGAACACCCTAGTCATCCTCAGAAAATCTCAGTCTTTGCACTCCACACTTTTTTAAATCAGCGCCAACCACTAATAGTGTGCTTTCAGTGGTTATGTATGTATGCCCCAGTGCCCCACAATTCCCTGCTTCATGTGTTTACTACTTTAACTGTTACCACTTCAAATATTGAAAAATTTGCTAGGTTTACCATTTGCTCCTGTGATCTTTTGTTTCTTTTCAACTGAGAGTTATTTGCCATATGATACGAGATTTTGTGATTTGGTGATGAGCAAATGGTTTATGTAAGATAGTTTTTACCTTTCTCATTTGAGAGTATTAAAGCTGTCTTAAAAAATGATTGAACATGATGGCCCTGACAGACAGTAGACTGCAGTCATTGAAACCCGAAACTCGTCATTCATGGTTTAGAAATATGTATATGGTCAATTCTACATTGGTTGAGTGACAAGCAAGAAAGTTAAATTTCTATAGTTAGAGAGTTTGTCTTTGAGTAGCAAGTGCTCGCCAATGCCGAAACACTGAAAGTAGAATCAACTTCATGTCCTGATGAAAGATGTGCTGATGTCTTCTGAATGGCTTCTCCTTTTTCCCGCCAGCCTAGTGACAATGCATCTTCAGGCTAGCAGCGTGGTCGTGACTTGTGAACATTGCAACTTCTTTTGGTTTTTCTTGAACCTCTACATTTCTCTCTTTTATTTATGTTTGTAATTTTAGAAAGAACCTTGGAATTGTGGATAACTTTAAATTGATGACAGCGATGTGTAATGTTGAAACGCCTAGTCGCCTGGCATCGTCATGGGCCTTGTTTAAGGCTGTTTTCTGCTTTGTTCCTTTGTCTTGTGCCCTTTTTTTCTGCCAGAGTCTTGTGCTCATTTTGATTTGTGCTTTTTGCTACAACCTGGATTTGCATCGTTTTATGCATTGCCGTTATTTATTGTAGTACAAGTCGATTTCTAGACTGGTATTGCTGTTACAAGTTATTTTAATTTTGACAAAATTGCCCTGCAATCTGATTACCTTTTTTTTTTTTTTTTTTTCTGGCTTTCCTAACTTTTGTTCTGTTCATTAAATTGCAGTCACTCTTCTCTCGTGAATCTTTTGAGAAAACTAAGGCTGCGAAGGAATATGTGGTTGCTGGTTGGGCTCCAAAGGTGAATGCATAAAGTTGTATCAGAAGTTTGTTATTGATCTGAGTAGTATAAAAAAAGTGTGCTGGTGATGCGACACGCCTATGTTTGAGGCCAATAAAAACATGTTATATATAATTGTGGTGGTGTCTTATTTATGAAAGGCTTCCTACTAGTGCAATGTCTGAATCACTGCTTGTTAGCTGTTAATGTGGCCAATGTTTGAGCGAAAAATCAGTCATTAAATTGTGTGTGGGTTTACTTATCTGCATTAGGTTTGTTGCTGAAGTTTTAGTGTTGGACGAGGCCAACTGACCAAGACAGGACACCAAGCAGCTAACCGCAAAATGGTGCTCTGTTTGGTAGGGGGTTTATTGGTTGTATACTTGCAATGTCTCTCCTACTTGTCTTTTAGACTATATAGTATGAGAAGCCAGTGATCGAATTCTCTTTAATTAAAGACCCTCCTGAAGGCATTCAATCCACTTCTATCGTGGTCTCTCTTAATATTGGTTGCATCTTAGAATATTTCTTGATGACAGAGTGGTTGAAGGTGTGATTATCATCCTTTATTAGACATACCACAGTCACAACTCACAACCAATTACCATTACAGAGGAGTTCGAAATCTTAGAATTCTTTTTTTGGGGTGGAAGAGAGGGGGTAGGGGTGTCATGGGTGATGGTTTCAGGGGAGGATGATGTGTAGGTGACTATGTTAGCCACATAATTTTAAGATGGTGTAAAGGAAATCACCGTGATTGTGCAAGCACAAATAAACAATATCCAGTGACCCTCACAAACTTATATGCAGTTGCCTTACATATTTTTGCACTTTTGCCCAATAGAGCTGTAACGGCATCACTGTATCATCTACTCCGTATCACCAAGGACAGTGGGCTCAAAGGGTAATCACTAATCTATACCATTACCCTAATTTCTTGTACTTGTCATTTTTTTTGACTTTCTCATGAAAGATACAATAAATTTAGGGTTGGAACACATGCTCTCGAGAACACCTAATAATTTGTCATAGATTTGGTCATGACGTCCACACGTTAAAATACTAGTTTGAAGACTCTTGATTAAAAGGGAATGAATTAATTTTGATCTTAATGCGAATATTTTTTTGTTGATGATGGAAAGATGGATTGTTGTCTGAGTTTAGTCATGGTTTTCTCATGAAAATTAGAAGTTTAGAATGACCAAATATATGAGAAGGAAATGATTTTTTTAACTTCATGATGACTTATGTGAATAAAGCTGATGACCAAATGGCTAGTGAATTTTGAGAGCAAATCTATACTATTATCTTAAACACCTAAGAAATCCTATAGGGAGGACACGTGACGCCTATTTAATAGGGTCATAAAATCGGAAAAAAAAACAGAGATTTATGTTGAAGCTTATGCATGTATACTACTTTTAGAATGGAAGGGCTGAGTTGGTGTCCAATTTATTGATTTCCATTTATACCCTTAATTTGCAAAATACTCCGTATATGGCAACAGAATGCTTCTTAAGCAACTGAAATTATTAGTATGTCGTATCGTCTCTACTTTTGGTATCAATAATTTAAACATCCACTTTTACCCTTCATCAGTAGAAAAAGATTTTGTAACACAAAGGGTAAAATAGTAAAGTAATGAAGAAGAGAGTGGGAAACTTTGAAAAATAACCGCGCATGCTCCGAAAAAGAAGAGGTGGGGCAAGGCGGATGGCGAGAGGTGGAAGTGGTGGTGGAGAAGGAGCAGAGGATGGTGCATGGGAGAGAGGGGAGGCGCGGGGTTATCGTTTGTGGGGAGTTGTGTTGTTGTGTGTGTGTGTATGTATGTATGTATGTATGTGAGTTTTGTTTTGGGGTTTTCGGAGTATGAGCAGTTAATCATTTATGCCATCTTCAACCTTTTATCGGGTGGAGTTCAATTACAAAAACTACAAATACAATAAACTCAATAAATTTGGGTCATGGAATGATGGTTTCCGAAGCTCAATTAATTTGGAGTGCAAATTGATGGTTCATGGAAAGAAGCATCGGGTTTGGGTAACTTCCCTCTAATTCCTCACGAGAGAGGTGCTGGAGAGGTAACAATTTCCTACTTTTTCGTTTCAACAATTATTTATCTTCATCCTCAGTTCTCCTCTTCTGTGGTAAAAATTTGACATTTAAATTTGTAATCATCATCATTAAATTATTAATGCAAAGATACTTTTTTTTATACTTTATGCTCTCTTTGTGTTGAGAGCTTTGTAATGATGATTAATTTAAAGTTGGCACACTACGAAGAACTATTTGTTGGTGGGTGAAAGGTGGTCTGAAAGCCCCTGCTGTGTTTGTTTCATTCATCTTTCATTTGGTATTCGTTTTCGTAAAGCCTTCTGCTAAATATAAACGTGCTTACTTCCAGTTTGCTCTGGTGATTGTCATTTGTCCTAAAAAGCATGATATACCGCCAAATAGATGCAATGCTAGAAAAACGTAATATACAGAAGAGGGTGGGGGTATAATGTCTTATCTACAAATTTGTTGATATAAATCTTGATACCTTTGATCTCTTGCTCCTTTGTATTTCTAACTACATCAGATATAGGATATTAGACATAGATTGCTATCATCTCAAGCTAAATAGATTGGAAACATAAACTACTTGATCATCTACTCTTTGCTTTTGGTTTTCCTTAGAAGTATCTCACATGCTATATTCCTTTGTTAGTTGATTGCTTGAAATTTATTTCTAGACAAAGAGGGTAGCAACCGGTGAGCATTTTACATGAGGAACTATGAGATTGTGATTAGCTGAATCACTAAAGTTCGATTGTTTGTTGTAAGTTTTTGACAAAGTTTTATGTTTCTTGATTTTTCTAATAACATCAAGAACAATATACGTGGTTTTTATCTTTGGTTGTGTTTTCTTTGTTTTGTTAAAAGTGGTTTATTGTTGATTCAAGTTCTCATTTAGTTTAGAGCCTTCGTCCGAATTCGCATTTAACATCTTTGTAAGCTAACCGATTGTGTATGCTTAGCTTTGTTATTGTTAATTATAATTTTTAACGAAATTGGTTAGGAAGCTAATGAGTATGTTTGTCATTGTACAGGTTTGTTTTCTTTTGTATACATAGAGAAAAGAGGGTAATTTTTCAATCCAATATGAAGAAATTGGAGGAAACGCTACGTTCCCTTTCAATTAGAAAAGTTAAAACGAGAAAGGAGTACATTCGTCAGGATTTCGATTGAGGTTATCCAGTTTGATTGTTCGTCTACGCTCTGCTGTTATAGTCAAGGTCGTTAGAGGTGGTCTAACGACTTAAAACTCACGTGGAACTTTTTTTTTCTTTTCCGTTTTTGAAGAGAAATCTTTCAGATCTTCCAATAGATGTGGTTTTGTATGGTTTGTCAACTTAGCAATTAACAGTATTAGATTTATATGTCATTTGTAATTTTCAAATGGTAAACTTCTTATTTCCTTTTCCTTTTCTAAAAAATTTTACTCAGATGCTCATATGTTGTTAGTGTGAATGTTACGTTATAAAGCTTACTCGCGGTTCTAAAAATGTTTTATTTGTAAAATTGTGTACGTTTTTCTTATATGATTGGCTTAACTTTAGAATTAACATATAATTATTATTTTTTTTTGTTTCTTTGGTGCAAAGGATTAAGATATAGGTATATCTATCTTTCCAAAACTAATAGCAATAAGTAACGAATCTATGAGTAAAAATGGATAATTTTTTATATTATATGCTCAATATTAACAAATGACTAATCAATAGTTTTTTACCATTTGTTTAGCTTCCGTTTACAAATCCAATATATCGAGCACGCATCGCGTGCAATAAAATACTATTGATAGTAAGCCAAAGACGTCATTCATTACAGACTTTTCAACTTCTATAACAGTTACGTTTAATCATATTATACATTAAATAATTAAACTCAATTAATTATCTATTTATGAATTCAATAAGGCCTCATTTTTCGTATTTTTTTTCCTACATTAGTTCGGCTTGGATGTACCCAAATTTTGGTAATCTAAAAACTTCAATTGGGGATTAGACACTTTCAACTGGGATATGCTCTCAAGATACAAATCAAGAGCGAAACCATATCCTCATTCTTTGGCTGCCAGGGTTCTCAAAGCCATGTACTTTCATGATTCTGATTTTTGGAACGCCTCTCTGAGAGATTGTCCGAGTTATAAGTGGCATAGCACACCGGAGGATACGATGGTTGTTACGATGGCTTTATTGTCGAGTGGCAAAAAGATTCATCTCCAGAAGGATAACTGGCCTTTATGTGAACCAAGTATTTGCAATGTGTCACCTCGGTGGCTGACTTCAAATCATGCATTGAAGACATGGAAAAAAAGTAAGAGAATCGTCTTTTTTTTTTTAAACCAATAAGAAAATCGTCTATTGCATAGCCGCTATACACTTCTCTAGTAGTATAGCAGGCAAAATAGTTGACTTTCTCTGGCAAAAGGAGGAGTAAATCGACCAACAGGAAATAAAGTAGAGGTAATATAGATCGAGTAGATCTCTACAGTTATACGGAGTACAATACTGTTTTCGTAATGCGGCTAAATGCCTATCATGGCTCTAAAAGGCAATCTTAAGGAGTCTTACTTGCCAAAAAAACAAAACAAAAAATCTTTAAGAGAGTCCTATTGGATTTTGAGTCTCCCAAATTCACACATCTTTGTTGTGAGAGGTGGAACAGATCAAAAGCAGAGCACAAGTCCTGCCAGAGAGTTCATCTACATCAATGTTCCATGTTCAACAAAGGTGTATGAAACCCAAAAGACATGCTGATTCGACCTAAGCTTTTAGTGAACCGAAAGTCCACTACAGGTCACCAATACAATACCTATGTGCTATCAAACTGCGAACTTTCTTGACGGCTGAAATCAAAAATGAGAGAAGCATTAGAAAAAACTCTCATGACAGAAACAAATCTCACCAAGATAGAAAGGGAGAACTTACCCTTCAGCCTTTCAGCCTCATCCTTGTTCAAATTGGCAAAAAAAACAGTTTTCGTCTCAACGGAGCAGCCAAGGAACCGATTACCACTATCACAAAACACATGAACATGACATCAGGTCAAATAGCTTATCAATTCTGTAACTCGTTACCATCAATGACACAAAAAGATCAAATTGCTAAGTATAAGATGATATACCAGCCAATTACTTTCAGAATATCCAAGCATTCGGATTTTTCACAACGGGGAGTATCCACAAGTACGTTATACACCTTGGTAAGACCACATAGCAAATGGTCAATTGCCAAATAGTATAATAGACAGCATAGAGGGGCCAAAAAAAAGCCAACTGAAAGAAAAGGTGCATAAATCTGAAGGGTCCAACAAGAAACTTGCGAGACTAGAGACTGGGCTACCATAAACAAGTATTCGTGTGTGAAGTTGCGAAAAGATAAACACAACCAGGCATCAGTGACCCTCCCTTGAAGAAACTAGGAAGAATATTGAGGTTGGAGGCAGTACCCTCCTATAGCTTTCGATGAGTAAAAACTAGTACACCTCTAAATTTACTCAACAAGGCCATGCAAAGAATAGTTGGCTGCATACATCCCAAACTTTTGGGAATACAAAGTTACTCAAAGAAAAATTACACCTAGGTCGCTAGATGACACGAGGTTACGGGAGATTACACCTAGGTGACCTATAAAACAAGATTGAGTGAAACTCATGATTTTAATCAATAAGAGAAAGTCATCAAAAAGGCATTACCAAACAAGGCCTAGCTATTTTGCCCAAATGTAGGACAACTAACCTCTGGTAGATTCCATTTATCGACAGCTGTCAACCACAGGCAAAAAAATAGTCATCACAATGCGTACGATGATACAAATAAAAAACAGAGCTTAAAAGACAAATCAAACAAGAAATACTACATTTTTTTTTAACGAGACAGCTAGTCAACACTAACCAAAGAGTGCAACTATTAGATTTTGATAGAAGCATGAAGAGATTGTACAGTAACCAATCTGCAACATGTGCTAATAAAGAGAATCTGCAAAATTGACAAACCTAATAAAGATCTAGTTACCAATTAGTGTCTGGAAATCTATCTCCGATTGGATTTATCATCACGATACAAAGACAACATCAATGAACTATCTACAGTAGCCATATATACGGTATGCTGAGGCCACGGTTCAACACAAAGAACTAGGGTCCTTTTGGAAACGACAGTCGTAGACGCAGAGAATTAGCCATGACTACCACACAATTAAGGATCAGTTGATGAAAAATACAAGGAACAAGTGCGGTTACTGAGCAAATACAATGCTACACAAAGCAAGAAGGCTTTTTAAGCAACTACAAAAAAAAAAAAAAAAAAAAGATACTCACCACGCCAATTACGCCGTGGCAGATCCAGAAGTTGCTGATCAGTCCGACTACAGGCTTTATCCTCCTCTTCCTCCTCATCACTATCCAAATCCCAATCATCTTTCTCCATCTATAATACCATCATGCAGCAAAAGGCATACATTTTCAATTATAATTTATCAATTGTTGCTTGTATAGAAGAAACTATAGCGATATTTCACTTATTTTATGAACCATACTCAGAAGAAAACCGTCAAATTGTGAAACTTATATGCCTCCTGCACGTTCAAGAATGAAAATTTCACCACAACACATCATCAGACTGTGTTCAGATCAACTTTCAAAAATTTCAAAAATTGCAGACCAACTTAAACAAAGTACGGAGTATTAGATTGACCCCCCAAAAGATAGGCCGTAAAAGCTTATGTAGTTAAATAAGTCCCAAAGTTACAATATTAGGCAAAAATCACACCTTTTCCGTGAGCAAAACAAAAAAACACCTTTTCAGTGATCGTACCAACCCTCTATCTGGCCACACTCGTATTAGAGGAGCTTCTTTTACAAAATAGTGGTCCAAAGAAATTGCCAGATTGGCATAAAAAGTTAGCCCCAACCAATGTAGAATCGCCAAAACTCGAGGATAAATTTATAAAATAGAAACAGTGGACATTCTTGATAGGGATAATCATATTAGGAAATAGAAAAACCTACCAATAGATACAAGAGTCAAGCATCCTAAACTCTCAAACAGTAGCCAAGGTAGAGAAAGGAGGCAAATGGAGGAAGAGAGAGGGGTAAATAGGAAAGGGAAACACACCACCAAAGAGAGCTTGGAGATGACTAGCTAGTAGCTACATAGATATCTCACATATGTGACATGGGTTCCAGAGCATAACAGTGTTCTATGAAAGCCCATATCGTATGTGGAACTATTCTTAATCAGATTCCCAAAATATAATTGTCCTCCCTCTTTATGATCCATTAATATGATAGTACAAGAAACTTTATGCTAAAGAGCTCATTAATACTTCCTCCGTTCCAGTTTAAACTTCCTACTTTTTTTGTCAGTTTTGACTACCCATATTGTGAGCTACACCGGGGGCAAATAAAATGCTCATTTGTTGTAAAACTTAGCAAATATTCTATTCTGCATGACAATGTACCAATCCCTTTTGACTTTACATCAAATCGGCGTTTTATTTGCTCTAGGTGTAGCTCCCAATATGCGTAGTCAAAACTGGTAAAATAAGTATGAAGTTTAAACTGGAACGGAGGAAGTAATAAATAGAAGAACAAAATCAATAAGTCTAAATGAGAACATATATCTTTCTGTAAACGGGAATGTCCTTGCCTACACTTGGAAAATTTTAAGCAGCACTGTAAGAAAATAATTACCCAGAAAGAACACAATTTAAATAAGAAAAACCTCATACGTACCTCCTCTAACTCAGAATCAGTAGGACCTGCAAACGGTAACCAAGCATAATAACATTAGCCAAAACTGGGTGACATTCAAACCTAATACATTATTTTATAGCATGATACATCACACAATCGGAAAAACCTTCACTGAAAATTCCCTAAGAGAAACCAAGATACAGTTATACAGGTTAACAAAGCTAAATGTAGATAATAGCATTCACTGCAAAACAAAATTTTAGACACCAAGAATCTCTATGAAATGTGAATCTCCGGATCATTCACAGAAGAAATAAAAACTGATCAAGCAAAATCAACGGTGCAAACAACAAACCATCCATGGTAATAAATGATAGGAACCAGGAACATCAAAGCTTAATTTCGATGGTAATCAACCATCCATGGTGTAATAAGAAGCATTAACTTCTTTTTTCTAAATACCCAACCACACCAAACAACAAACCAAACTTTAATTGCCACTAGAGAGATCTAAGATCTAAGAATCATAACTGAACACACATCAATGTAATAAACAATAGGGTTTAAGAAAAAGGCTCAGTCGGTTCGTGAAGCATACTCAGTAGGGAATCCCATCAATGAAAGCACCATGTGCTAACTAACAACTCACCGTACTCACCATGCAGAGCTAGCTGGTTTTTGCTTCTTGATAGGTCATCCAAAGAATTACTAGAAAAATGCTTCTTTAGGTGAGGTTTAGAATTCTCCTCGTCTGAGGCTACAAAGATTTATCAAGAAAGAACCATAGCCAACTACAAAATACATTCAAAGTACACCTTCCTTCATGTTCTTCGGACTACACAACCACACCAAACAACAAACTAAATTCAAAGTGCCAATAGAGACAACATTCATCGACGTTATATACAATTGACTTTAAGAAAAATAGTTCAGTCAGTTTGTGAAGATTATACTCAACAGGGAGTCTCATCTACTAATGCAGCATGTGCCGATGAATTAAGCTCACAACTCACCGTTTTCAAACTGCAGGACATACTTTACTTTGCCGCTGCGAATCTCATCCAAAAGATCACCAGTATGTTGCTTCATTGGGGGCGGTTCAGAATTCTCCTCGTCTGAAGCTACATTGATTTAGACAGGAGCCATATTAAACAAGGATTAATGTGAATAAACAAAAATGAATAAGTAAATAATAAATAGTCTTATAATCATACTGTACATACATCGGCGTTTTAAAGTACAGGTCTATACAGAAACAGCTCAACCTCAAGAGTTAATTGGTTGAAGAGAATGGGATGATTATACAATCAACAAGAAAAGCAATATAGTTTACAAAAAAAAATCAACTGGTACAGTAGAACGATTGGCAGGAATGGTGTAGCTTATGCCATCATCAGGGAACCCTATAAACCAAATCAGAACAATGAAATAAACTCCATTTTCTTATTTTGACTAAACATCTGAAGTGTGTATGGAAACAATTTTAAAAGACCGAAAACTGATAATAGAAATGCGTTACTTTGAGTACTTGAAACAATATCTACCCATGACATTCCAGGGTAAAATTACACCAAACAAAGTCAAGTAAAGAGTACTTGGCTACTTACTCAACCAAACAGGAATATATACATAAGCAAAGCTACCGGCTGGCATAGGCTGCCCCCCCCCCCCCCCCCAGCTCATGTTAGTGACCACATAATTTACAGAGTGGCCTACTTAAATATAAAATATGTGTTACACGGTGAAGAATCATTAGAAGCAACCTGGAACGATGGTCAGCAGGCTCTCAGCGAAGTAAATATTAACTGAAGTGCCAGGTCACATTCCCTTCAGTGGTATTTATTTTCTCTCCTTCTCGATCATTCTGACCCTATCTTTCTTCTCAATTCTTTTCTGCTGACTTTATATATTCCCTTAACCTATTCTTCTGCCCCTTTATTGCCATTTCTATTCTGCTGAATACTGCTTCTCCTTTTATTTTATTTTTTCGGTTAAAACTTTATTTCTTCCCTTGTTCTATTCTTTTGGCCCCGTATGTTTAGTACATAATTTTTGGTCTGCTTATTGATAATTGTTAAAACTCATAATATTAGGAATCATCTATTTAGGTTACTTCTAAGAGATAATCTTACTAGCGTACAAAAAACAAATTGTAAGAAATTTAGTACAGAACCTATAGTATGTGTAAATTCTTCTAAGATGAGCGTAGGGTGCGATTCCAATGATTTTTCGGTATTCTGAAACTAAATCGTCTTGCTAATAATAACACTACAAAAAATTTATATTGTATCGTGTTCTATACACCGGCCCCCTTAAAAAGTTGTATCTTTGATTCCTTGACATGCATATGAGAGGAGCTAACACTAACAAGTTTGCTCTTCTCCTGTCCTGTGCACAAACCCATCTTATCAAAAACTAGTAAATATCAGATCAATAAGATCATCACAAGAGGACCTCGAAAGTAAAGTAGCTAACCTGAGAAAATATCAGATCAATAAGATCATCACAAGAGGACCTCGAAAGTAAAGTAGCTAACCTGAGAAAACTACCATATACTTCATATTTTCACCTTTCTGCAAGTCATAACAGGAACCACGTATAAAAACTAACTCACACCTCACCTTTGCCGCGCGAACTCTCACCCAGTGAATCACCAAGAGCTACATGGTCTTCGATTTTTGCTCCTTCATCCAAAGAATCATACGTACCTTGCTTCTTTAAGGGCAGTTCAGCATTGCCCTCACTTGAGGCTACAATAATTATTATAAAAAACACCTTAATAAGAGAAAATTCAATTAAAGAACAAGAAATTCCACAATATAAATTATAGCATGACACATCACACAATCGGAAAAACTTTCAGTGAAAATTCCCGTTGACAAAGCAAAATCCAGATAATAGCATTCACTGCAAACCAAGATTTTGGAGACCAAGAATCTTTTTAAAATGTTCATCTCCAGATCATTCACAGAAGAAATAAAAACTCATCAAACTAAACCAGTCAGATCAACGGGATAACTCTATATTTGAAAGGTACAAATATCAAGAGCGTCAACAGAATACAGGAACATCAAAGCTTAATTTCGATGGTACTCAACCATCCATGGTGTAATAAGAAGCATAAACTTGTTTGTTCTAAATACCCAACCACACCAAACAACAAACCAAACTTTAATTGCCACTAGAGAGATCTACGATCTAAGAATCATAACTGAACACACATCAATGTAATAAACAATAGGGTTTAAGAAAAAGGCTCAGTCGGTTCGTGAAGCATACTCAATAGGGAATCCCATCAATGAAAGCACCATGTGCTAACTAACAACTCACCCTTTTCATCATGCAGAGCTAGCTGGTTTTTGCTTCTTGATATGTCATCCAAAGAATTACTAGAAGAATGCTTCTTTAGGTGAGCTTTAGAATTCTCCTCATCTGAGGCTACAAATATTTATCAAGAAAGAACCATAACCAACTACAAACCAAATTCAAAGTACACCTTCCTTTATGTTCTTCGAACTACCCAACCACACCAAACAACAAGCTAAATTCAAAGTGCCAATAGAGACATCCGTGATGTAATAATCATGGTGAACATTCATCAACGTTATATACAACAGACTTTACCAAAAATACAATAGGGAGTATCATCTACTAATGCAGCATGTGCCGATGAATTAAAAACTCACAACTCACCCTTCTGACCATGCAGAGCTAACTGAGCTTCGCCTTTGCAAATCCCATCCAAAGAATCACCAGTACGTTGCTTCTTTAAGGGTGATTCAGAATTCTACTCATGTCAGTGAATCATATAATGGCGTATTATAGGTTTATAAAGACTACCATATACTTCATATTTTCACCTTTTAAAAAGTAACTCACACCTCACCTTTGGCGCGCGAACTCTGACCCAGTGAATCACCAGGAGCCACATGGTCTTTGATATTTGCTCCTTGGTCCAAAGAATCATCCGTAACTTGCTTCCTTAGGGGCAGTTCAGCATTGTCTTCACTCGCGGCTACAATGACTATTTATAAGAAACCCCATTGTAAGCAAGGATTATTATAGCAAGAGAAAAATCGCAATTTAACTAAAGAAGAACAATTTCCAGCCTTGTCGTCACAATGTTATTATAAGAAACACCGAAAATTCAACTAAATTAAAACCCTATCTAAATTCCACAATCTAAATTGCAAGAAAACGAGCATAGAATAGAATTGCGGAAGACATTTGTCACCTGGCCTATTCCCAGCTTCATCAAAACCCTTGTCGCTGTTTCCAGGATTCGCCATTATTAAGTTGCAAAATGAGAATGTGAACCTCAACCTCGTAACTGTTAGTAAAGAATCATGATCACTATCATCATCATTTCTATCATATCATAATCTCCATTATATAATGATCACCTTCCCATAGTTTTATATCTTGTAATATATTAATCAAATTGAAATCTTTTAACTAGGTTACCTTTTTGGGGCAGTCTTTTGCTTGTGAACCCCCGAAAATATGTTGAACCCTTTTATTTATTTTGTTGAAACAGGTAGTGAGCCTTTGAAGCTTTGAGATAATTTAGTTTTTTTTTTTTTTGGTACATTGTAGCAACTAATGTTGCGGGGGATGGGGGTATAAGGATTCGAACCTGGGACAACCCTCAAGTAGGCTAAGTTCCCAACCATTACGGAGTAATTAATAATCCAAAATTGAGTTGTTTTGTGATAATCTCACGTTTTTCTTAATAATAATGTGGACTTGTGGGTTGTGGTGTTGGGCTGCAGGAGGTGTAGTGTATATGTATATGTATTTGGGTCCTCTCCTCGTGGGATAATAATTGCTGGAAAATGAGATGCACCCGTCGGGACTAGGGTTGTGCAATGGGGCGGGATCCCGAAAAAAAAAACCCACCTGACCTAGTTTTTTACGGGTCATGAGCCGACCTTAATATTAATGGGTCGGGTCATAACGGGTAGGGTCAATTTTTTAATTTAACACGTCGGGTCAATTTATTCATTTAACGGGTCGGGTCATAGCTCAAAAGTGAAGAAAATACTCTTCCCTTCTCATCACTTTACCGTTCACACCAAAAACATTTACTCGTAAAAGACGGGTCGGGTCAATGACCCGTTTTAGATATAACCCGACCCGACCCTCTACCAAAACTTTGAAGACCCGACCCGTTTAAGCTTTGGCCCGAGCCGACTCATTACACAGGTCTAATCGGGACCCTCTCACATAAATTTCCTAATTTAATTTTTACTTTAGAAAATATTTAATTGTTGTGAGAGGGTGATTGCCTAAATGGTAACCATCTGGTGGGTTTATATCATCCTCCATAATTGTTAGGTCGTGAGATAGTCGGTGATGAAGGAGGAATTAAAGAAGGTTGTTTGGTTGTGGACTTGTGGTTGACTGGTGGTGAGGTAGCAGACTTGCGGATGGTTGGGCAAAGCTAAATTGGAGTCGATCGTTGGCCATGAGCAAGCACTAGTGTGTGGTAGTCAAAGAGGATTTGGGCCTTTTGTGATAATTATTATTTGATTTCGGTGAAAAGTAGAGCGGGCAAGTCGGTCTTTGGTTGGGTTGCAGGTCGAGCTAGGGTCACTCCGAGTCGTCTCAGATTCGGGGCATATTAGCTAATTTATTCTTCTACGTCGCGTGTCTATTCTTAATTGGGTTCCTTTTGAGTCAAGATAGTTTCAGTCACTGACGGATTGAGTCAATCTCTACCATTATATCAAATTAAGAAAGTTTTATTCAACATATATTGTATATGAGCAAGGATCTCAAATGATTTAAGTGTTGTGGTCAACCCTGGATGGCTGGACTATCTGAATATCCAGGTTTTTCATCTTCCTCGTCTTTTATTCTGATCATTGTCCTGTTTCTTTTGAACCTAACCCTACTTTTCAAAAAGTTCCACGTCCCTTTCGATGTAAAGAAGTTTGGCTTTCTCACTCTGGTTTTGTTGATATGTTCCGTTCTGCTTGGACTGACTTGAATATGAGATTTTATTCGTGGTCATGACATGTTTCTGACTAGGGCCAAAGTTGGCATAACAATACCTTTACGGCTCTTTTTGTCCATAAGAAGCGTCTCTCAACTCGTCTTGCAGGCATTCAATGTCTTGTTTTGCTGGCTCACTTTGATTATTTGGTTAATCTAAAAAAGAACCTTTAGTTAGATTTTAATTTTATTCTTAAATTTAAACGGTGTTTTAGGGCTCAAAAGGTGGGTATGGATCATTCCAATTATAAGGATTTTAATACTAAACTAGTTGGCAACCCGTGCTTC
>CAAKMY010040791.1:0-15585 GCA_901111285.1 Corrigiola litoralis
ATAAAGTAGAATAATTCAATCAACCCAACATCATCATTTTTTTTCTATGAAAAACTAACCTCTATAATTGATTGGAATGACCGCTTTGAGCTTTTATGAGTTGCTTCAATCACTGCTTCATCGTCATTGATTAAAGACTTCACCTTTTCTCAGTAATGGGGGAAGTTGTAAAAAGGAAGTTGAGAAGTTCTGTTTTTGAATGGGGGAAATGAGAGTGAAGATGGATGTCAGGGGGAAATATGGTGTGAAAATAGAAAAAGAACTGCCACATAGGTTAAGGAGATAGTCCAAGCCTAGGTGTGGGAATTCGGGAGCAATACGTGCAAAAATGAGTACAAAGTAGGATTATTCTGAAAAAAACCATAACTGGGATTATTTTAAAGCAAACCGCTAAAGGTTGGATTATTCTATGCCAATTTCCTTTAATAAAAGACTATTGCTCTACCATTGCGCATTTGCAGGCTAGCAAATAAGAATAGAGAAGCGTACAAATATTTTCTTTTACCTTTTATTCTAGTACAATATTTGTATGCTTGTATATGAGAATCATACAAATCATATAGTGACTCATCCTGCAACACCATTGGCGCTAATAGTAGAACCGTAACCCAAAAAACCGGTATAAGTAGTGGAAATGCATTCATATAGGGAGAACAATGTGGTTGGGCATTGCAAGTTCAGCAGACCCCATCGATCACTAGTTCTTGCAGAGAGTGACATACAAAATCACTTCTAATGGCAGAGAGTGACATTTTACAACAACAAAACCTGGCATTTATCACCAGAAGGCATACTCTAAAAATTATCTCCCTCTTCTATGCGGCTTGGTGAACCTCAAACAATTAGCACCCGGGAGATAATGCTGTATAACAATCATATCAGCCTGAAAATCTGGACTTGATGCGGCAGTTCTCCTCGGCTACATCAGAGATTCTTTTCCGATAACTAGTGGTTAGCAGCTCAATTAACTTCTGCAATATCAAGCAAGGAAATTATCGTAATACTACACAAATCCCTTCAACCCACTGCTTCAGTTTAGGTAGACTGTAAACCAAGGACAGGGCATGACCCTATTGTCCCCGTACAATCAAGTCAGAACTGATCTACAGTGTAGTATTAGTATTAGACCTTATGGACCATTAGTGTCCCTTTAACTGGATAGGAAATTTTGCAAGGGGTTTTAAAACTCCTCACTTTTTTATAAAGCTTATCAGGTATAAACCCTCAAACTAAAAGGTGATGTTCCGGTTATATGAGAAATAGATATCTTATGTCTTTGTAACAGAAATTTATATCACTACATCCCCTTTTAAATTACCTTTCATAATCTTCTAAGCAATTAATTTAGAAACAACTTTGTTGCAAAAGGTCCTTGGATATCAATATTCAACCCATTACCTGGGAGAGGGTTTAAACTTAAATTTCCCTAAAGTAACATAGCATATGATACGCTTTCCTCTTTAAACACACTCCGTACCCTACACATCACCACTCACTCAAAAGGAAAAAATTGATAGATAAATAAAAGGAATTCTAAATAGCATGCAGGACCACCAAGTTATCCATGGCTATGTTCAATTAATAGTGACAGCTAACCATAAATCCAGGTGAAGCAGGCCAAATTGAAGTATGATGAAGCACACACCTTCTTTAGCGTCATTATGTACAAAGAAGCTGGCTGCAACAATAAGGTAGCACAGCACAAGCATCAAACCTTTAAAATAGTTTGATGTTCCGTCCTGCAACAGTTGCCGGATATATCAGGATCAGCATAAGAGGTGCCAAGCAATGCAATTTTGACACTACTTTTGCTTAAGAGATATCAGGAGCAAGTAGTCATTAGAGACAAGTGTTTCACGACTACATTGTCGTCAAGTAAAAGCCAAATACAAGAACAATTCCAACAACTGGGAACTACAACCCTCATTCGGTTGCAAACAAAAGGAGACATTTGGGTGCCAAACTGCCAATCCTTTTTTCTAGGGAAGGGGGATGGTGGAAATATGTTGACACATAGCAAACCTCCAAAAGTCCACTTATGTAAGCCTTCAACTATAAATAGTTCTATGTTGGAAACAAGTTATTAAATTATCTTCTTGAGGGAACCATGTAGAAATTGAAGTGTAAACTTTTTACTTTTACTTTCAACCAGTACCACACCCTTTTGCAAAATACAGAATCAAGCTGCAGTTCCACAGACCTAACCACGGGAGAAGGATATCTGCTAAGAATAATACAATAGCCGAGGAGAACAAGTTGTCCGGTGTTAAATGAACTTAAATCTACTAGAAGGGTGTTTGTGGTACAAAATAAGGGACTTAAAGTCCCCCTTGGAGACCGCAGACACATTTTTTGGTGCTTGCAGCCTATATGCTTGAACTTGCGCCCCCGATTGGTTTTTGCGATCAACCTTTGGGTGGTTGCAGTCCAGCGGTGGACCATCATGTCCTTACTGTATTTTCGACACTAATTAGCATAGGTTAATAATAAGGTCAAACGGTCAATATCATAAACCCTCTATGGTTAGCCTCGGTGCCTTTAATGGAGTCAAACCCAACATCTAGGCTATGGAGAGCCTTGGTGTTCCTGGCTTTGAAAAAAGGTTCAAAGGAAGGTTCTACTTAGTTCTTCCTTTAATCAAGATCTTTGTAGAAACGTGTGGAAAAAGAGCTTAAAGCCTTGGGATCGAAGGTGCTGCTCACTACTCGCCTTCCATTCACGTCTCTCATTTTGTTAACACTTAAAGGTTTTATTTTGGTCGGTTTTTCTTGTTTTCACAAAATAAGGTGACGATTCCCAAATTTGCTTGTTTTCCGTTGTGCCCGTCCCTTAAGGTTTTCATCGACTTTTCTGGTCCTCACAGTATGAAGTTAGCCGCAACACCGCATCTCGTAGCATCATAAACGTTTCTGACCTTCTTACGACTGAGTTATGAGGCCAGTCATGACAACTATAATCATAATGCAATTAAAACCCAAATTTAGTACCCTACCATACAAAAAGAAATTTCAAACTTCCTTTACAAAACGGTTGTTCAATTAAGCTCTGAGATTTTCCAATTATTGAGGACACATACTACCAAGAGCTCTTTTTGAGGCATACCCAATGAATTTCTATTTGTACAATAAACAAGCCAAAGATACTTTGAAGAAGACACATTGGTGCAAGTTTAATCTGGGAGCCAAATTGACATTCTTCTAGAGATGTAACATGAAATGCATTGATTTAGCCTTTAAGGACCAACATCAGCAGGATATGAAAGCAAAGTAATGATGAATATGTTGACTTGAGTCATTACATGTTTTCTAAACTAACTAATTTCCAGCTGATGCAATTTACGCTTGATGAGGGAGACTGTCATTTGACCCATTATAGATCACCACTAACCCTCGAACATAACAATTCTACTTGCTTCACCATGGAATACTTTCTTGCTGTTTTCTAAACTAATTAATTTCCAGCTGATGCAATTTACGCTTGATAAGGGAGACTGTCATTTGACCCATTATACATCACCACAAAACCTCCAACATCACAATTCTACTTGCTCCACCTTGGAATACTTTCTTCCCCAAAATTTATTACACCGGAACCTTATGCTGAGTACAGTCTGATTATGATGTAAACAGACACACAGTGGCACTTAAAGATATGCAAAAGAAAGTATTACTAAGTCAAATAGTTCTGTAACACCATTACAGAGACTGTTAGTCGCACAAGAGAATTACAGTCTACATCAGAACATAATTCCAAATAAGCCTATCGTGACTGAGTCAAGGAACTCTTGAATCTGTTAGTGACTGCTAGAAACTCAAAACTGTCAGGTCACTGTAAATCACACAATTTAAAGTAAACTAGTCATTGGACCCGGCGTTGCTCGGGGGGCTTTTAAATTTTTATCTAACAATTGTTAGACTATCTAGTTTACATTTACATTCAATCACCTATATATAGTCTACCTTATATAGTAAAATGTAATATTTATTGTTGTTAGTTTAATTATTCAGTTAACTAATCATCATAGATTTGATAGAATGACACTTCAAATGGTTGTATTTAAAGATAACTTTATAATTTATTTGCACCTGTATCATTATTATGAACAGAATTAGATGAGACTTAAATAGGCTTTAATATATGCCTAGGTGGCGCTCACTGGATTCTATTGAGCGTCTATATAATGACATGTGGCATGCTTACTTGGTGCAATATCGTGGCTAGAACGCCTTTTAACATTCTTGTATAGATATAATAATTTGAACAACCAGAAACTAAGAGCTATGTGCGAAAAAATATTACGCTGACAAAATTAATCCGGTACTTCTACTTCTACTGAAGAAAAAGGATATGCAACCCAAAGCCCCCAAATCATATATTCTTCGACGGCTATCTAAAGACATTTTCTTGGAAGGTACATTTTTCACTCACGCAGAACAAGAGCCATAAATTTAAGCACAATAAACAATTAGCATACACTTAGCAAGTATTGCATGCACCATAGATGGTGACAAACTATCTAACGAGATTTGTTTAAAAGGTACATTTCACAGTTATGCTCAACATAGTCATAAATATAAGCACCCATTCAAACAGGTAAAAAACACTTGGGAAATACAACATCCAGCACATATGATGACATAAACTTAACTTTAGTACGTAACCTTGATAGAAAGATAATAAGCAGATTGCTAACCTGAAGCATAAATGCAACTACCAGAACTGTCACAAAAAGAGTAGCGGTCTCAAAAAGTTGAAAGTTCAGATCCATTGGCTGGCCCATCATCCAACCTATGACTACACAGAAAGGAATCTGCAAATTTATCAAAACATTATTCAGTACGGATCGAGGACCAATAATCGTCATTGATTTAGACATACAAGACACAACACCTAGTAAAACGAGGAAAGAAGAAGCAACTTTGAAGAGTATCCCATATATGTAGTACAGAGGAAAAGAAACTCTTCGATAAACACCTTCAGCTGTATCTAAACTGAAGCCATAAAGAGAACTCAATCTCAAAGTGATTCATAGTAGTGGTTTCGTTTTAGAAACATTATCATTACTCTCCAACCATAAGCCTGAAAACAACAAAGACACTGTTTCATAGTAGCTTCTTCTGTAAAATACGAACCATATATATTTTGCTTTTCCTTCCCAACCCGCATATCCTTCAGATATCCTTCCCACTTTTCCTATCAGTCTTAACGTATTCCGTATATAAATTATACACAGCCTACTCTTCCATATTGCATACACATTTGGCCTAATCAGTCTACATGGCCAGGTGTTAATCTAGATTTATCAATGTTAGCCTGTTAGGAGACACCGGAAATATTTGGCCCACAAAAAGAAGTCAATTAGTGTATCATAGTTAATTGCTGCTCAGGTAATGCACTGAAATATAAACAAGGACACCTCTTAGCCATGTATCTTGTGTTAAATTCTTGCTATAATGGTTTTCCACTCTCTTTATTCATCTTTTTCCTATGTTTCCTATTTATTTTTTGAAGGATTTTGAGGGTGCAAATTTAACATCTCAACCATCTCTTGTTTGTACTTTTAGACAGAAGGAATCCATTTACTGGACATTAGATAGCACTATTCTATTTTAACATAAGAGAATCGAGTACTACTCTTGATAGCTCACCACTTAAGAACTGTGGATCTGACACTATATTGAGCCCTGTATCCCCACTACTGCTAGTTTTACACAAAAGCAACTCTTGCTAAGATAAAGGTGCCAAAAAGTTTCAGTAACTTCTTATAGGATATGGTATGACATCTATAGGCTATTTAGGATAGGGGGACCTTTTATGGGAGGTGGATGATATTTATCAGATCTAAGGTATATTACCTGTTTTATACGTATACACCCATCATTTACGCAATGTAATATCATATTTAACATTAACTTACAGTTATCTTTTTGAGTTTAACAAGAACTTTAAGTACTATATTGATATGACGCCCCTTAAAAACTTTGGATACGCCACTATCTTTTGCCTCCTAGCCTATAAGCAAACATTACTGCAAGTTTTGCACAAAAACAGGTCTTTTGAAAGACGAATGCACTAGAAAAATTCAGTGACTTCTCATAGGATATTGGGCTATATGAATAAAGTTGAGAAAAAAGGTATGCAATGTAATACCACAAAAAACTGGCGTACCAGCGAGAATTTTAAGCTACCACCTACTATGGATCCCGCACTAGGCGGGGTATAAGCAAGACTCGAGTTTTCGTTAAAGCATAAAAAATCACTAATTAAAAGCAAGCAAATTATTGACATCTCGAGTATAACACATGAGCAGAGTAATGTCTACTTACCACAAACATAGATATTTGTGTAGACGAGCCAATAGCTACTCCAAGTGTTATATCCTGCAAAGTTCATGAGGAAAACAAAAATGAAGGACAACATTGAACAAATATGAATCTGCCACCCACCACAAAGACTCTTAGCAGTATCCAAAAATAATAATAAAATACATAAATATATAAATAATTGGCTCCTACTAAATTACTAGAGGGCATTTAAAGTTTCTCTTCCAAGCTTCAAAAGCAAGCGAACACAAAATATTGACAGAAGTAAAAAAATCGTGTTAGTCCAGAATCTCAGGTAGAAGGGGAGGACATTTTCGAATTTTAGGACTCACAAGTTTATCCTTAACAGCAAACATAATTGCACTCGCATGCTCAGCCGCATTTCCCACAATTGGAAGTAAAATCACACTGATAAAAGCAACAGGCATATTCCATGAGTCAGATGCACCCTGCAACACAGCCAACAAAGTCAAACCTGTTATCCTTGACATCAAAATTATAGTTCCGAACTTTCAATATTCATCATGATTACATAGAAAGATATCCTATAATGAGCTTTGCATAAAGGGTTGTTCTTAACTCTTGTTCCAAAATAGAAGGCACTCTAGCCAGAGTAAATTGAGCTGCTTGCATACCACATTGCTATGTCGCATAATTCGAGCTTATAGGTACGCTTGCATACGCAAAACAAATTCAGAAAATGAAATTCACGTGTGGAGACATCACGTAAATGGTTAGCAAACGAATTTCGAGTTCTCACTTCCGAATTCGATTTGCTTGATATAAAGCAGAAATCAATGACATTGAATGCTCTAAGCCCTATACCATGAAATGTGCGCATCGTGTGCAATATATAAGTTCACTTATTTTCATGTATGCATTGTTGCTTCTGCTTAGGTGCTTCATTCGTCATTTGTCCAGATCTCTTTTCAATGACAAGGAGAATATGCCGTCGGATTTGGACGTTGAATCTTCTCAATACTCACAATGATGACGATAAAAATGTGTAACTTTTCTGATGGCGATGAACATATGCCCTCACATATGGATATTGCTTCTTCTCAGTACTCACAATGAGGACGATAAATTGGTGTCCTATATGATACTCTGGTGGGTAATCTGTCAATTAACCAATTTGGCAGTATGAATCTATCTTCATGTAGCATAGAGGCAGAAGACCATGCACAAGATCTTTTTGAGAAAATGGATGTGAAGCTCCCCAATGAACGAAAATTAATGGTCCCTGCACAGGATCTTCAACCTAAGACAACATGGTCAAGAGTCATTGAGAAGGCACACCAAAACTTTCCCTGCCTTGTCTACTTCTCTCCTACCTCACTCATACCTTAAAGGCTAAGCAACAATGGCTGGAGAACACACACCACCTCTACCTCCTCCCCCTAAAACACCTTCCCTCCACCCTGCCTTTATTGTTTCAAACATCCGCTGAAGCAAAAAAAAAATTTGGACCATCTTGAAATTTCTACCCCTCCTGCGGTCACCAATGCCACTACCTGGAAACAAATTGATGCACATGTTCTTCAGTGGACATATTCTACAGCTTCTGATGATCTAGTCCTAGACATTCTTCAACTGGATTCTTCTGCCTATGATTCATAGACTTGACTTAAATACCGATTTAATGACAAATAACTAACATAAGAACAAAGTCCCTATCTATTCTCCAATCGTATCTCTGTCATGTCCAACTTCCAAATTATCACATTCATCAGTGTCAGATAGAAAATTGAGACTTATTAATAATGCAGCACAAAGAGAATACAAAAAATAAGACCAGACATTTGTAAGGCTTTGTAAGACATAAGGAACTACCTCTATAGCATCAACAAGATAACCAGACAGTACTGACACCCATAAGGTCAAAATAGCAAGCCATGCAATCGATTCCCAGTAGGTTATCTCAGGGGCTTCGTCATCATCAGGCTCTTCAATACTGTTGTTATTGCTGGTTTCCTATACCGATATACAAGTATCAGAATAAAACTTTATATGCACACTCAAAGAAAACCAAATAAAGCAAAAAACACAAAATGTAAGGCTTTGTAAAATGCATCTATAAAAAGTTGTCACAATTTTGACATATCTGCAGCAGTAGGGTAAGGTTTGCCAAGGGAACCAATTCGTTGGGGTTACAGGAATAACCGAGTGAGATAGCATGTCATAGGAGCACTAAGTCAAGTTCCAGCAACTGAAAATGATGGATCATTTTCATGAAGGTTACAAACCCAGAGACATAATGGAAGAGGCACTTTGTGTAGATTACTTCTGCGGATAACCATAATATATAGTTTTGGAAATAACACACAATTCCTTATCGCCACAGCTTTTCACCCATCTTGAGGAGCATGGTCACGGATGATATTACTGGGGGACTGGAACATCTCTCCCACTGCAGGCGTAAAGTTTTGCCAGGGGAACCATGCAGTTGGGATTACAGGATTAGCGGTATGAGAGAACTATTGTACAGGAATACTATGTCATGTTCCAATATCTAAAACTGGGAAATCATTTCCATCAAGATACAAAGGTAAGTCCCGGAGACACCTTGAAATGAGAGAGGCATTTTGCAGAGGCAACTTCTGCTAATGAACAGAATACATAGTTAGGAAAATAACCCGCAATCATTTATCGCCACAGATTTTATCCATCTAGAGAAGTACGGCTATTGATACCATTACTAGAATTCATGATACAAAAAAACAAATTCAATATCTGATAAACATGGGCACTTCATCTCTTTACTGAAGCGTCAAATATTCTGAATAGAGATTTGGTGACATTTTAGTGTGAAGTCTATGAAACTAATATCGATATTTTACCCATACTCGGTAGAGCCCGCAGTTGTTATAATTGGTAATTCACTGCACATTACTCAAACGTATCGATTTTATCCGTCAGAGTACAGTATGTATAGCATATCAATTCATCCCGAGATGCCTAATTGAACTGATACAATGTATATATAGTATTGTGAATGGAAATATTGATCAACGGCATGGAAGGAAGTCTCGTAATATTTGTATCATCATCACTAATTTATGAGTCTTCCCCCTTGGCGAATTATTGAATCTTCCCTGAAATGAGAAAATGAAATTTCCCAGTAAATTCTGACAGCACCACCCATAGAATCTGTTTAACACACAGTTAAGAACAGCTCTCCTACAGATTTCCCAAGGTTCTCAACAAGGGGAGAGTACAAGCTCCGGTGATGCAAGAGAGGAAATTAAAAATAAAATGGAAAGGCTTAAAATGAAGAGTTTCCTAAGGGATTTCCAAGAAAGACTTCTATGGCTGCTTTTGCCTTCTTAATGGATTATCTATGCCTTATCTATGCCAACCCCCATTCTTGTGATTTTCACGCTTTTTGGTACCTTGTTTTACCTTTTTTATCAAATGGCATTGGAGCCAACTCCTAGGTGACAATCGGATCTGGAGAAGACATACTCTCTCAAACTAATAATCTGTCATCTAACTTAGACATCAGCTCCAAAGAATAATATGTAAACAATGATCATGAACATTGAACCACAAAGCTTCTAAAAAAACTACACTTGCTCAAACTCAGACATTTTGTCACTTCATCTCCATTTATTATATAATGCATGAAGAATTTCAAAGATAAACCCCTATAAAGTCCAAACACGCAGGTTTTTTTTTTTTGGCAGGTACTGGGTGAAGGAGAGAGTAAATTAGGAAAAGTCAGAGGTCACTAGCAAAGCGACATAGTACACTAAATCAAGTGATTGACCAACCAATGGTCAACATTCTCAAACAAGAATTAAGAAGAATCTTACGACCAACTTCATTTCCGTATACCAAAATCACAGTCTGACATCAATTGAAACAAAAAGGGCCTTTCACCCCTAAATATACTAAACATACCATCCAAAAATAACTGCCAGCTACCCATTGGTATAAATGACAGACAATAATCATGCTCCAAACTCCTCAGCACACACATAAAGCAACTTTCAAGCCCAATAAAGAAATATGTAATGAAATTGAGATAGGGAGGGAAGAAAGGGCAACACACCCCATCAATAGGATCATAAAGATTGTGTTGACTCTTGAGCTGAAAGAACAGATAACTTGCATATGCCACCAGCATGATACAGCTGCTAAATCTAGACAGAGACAGCTCTGACTTGCCAAAAGTCACCTCTGTATGCGTGAAATGTAGAACTGCTGGAAATGTTATACCCATCACAGCCATCAACAACAAACCAGAGTTCACCAACGCTGCAGACTACAGCAAATGAAATGAGAGAGTTAATCTAACAAAAAAAATGAAAACTGGTCAAAGAGCTAAGCCAGCCCTCATGTTTTGCAAGGTAGTGTTTGATCTGCCTTTAACAAACTGTACCTTATCAAAGCTCTGGATCTTTGGATGATGAACAATCCCACCAGTGAAAAAGGCGCATCCAAGAACTAACAGCATGTTCGACAAGATGGAACCCAGCAAAGATTGTTGAACCACTCTAACCATCCCAACCTTTAATGCATAGATTGAGATTATCATCTCTGTAGCATTGCCAAAAGTAGCATTTAACAGGCCTCCCACTGGAACCAACAACTTTTGTTAGTCTAGCAATTGCAGTAAACCATACATAAACTTATAATAAGCACATCAAGGGTAATTTTAGAAGAAGTATGACTCAGGCAGCAAAGCAACAACCACAAGAAAATGGTATACAGATGAAACCAGTAGCCTTTACCTGTAGGGCCTGTAAAAAAAGCGAGTTGCCTGCATCATACATCAACAAAAAGTTTCCTTTGTTAATTAACTTAATACAATTGATTAATGGTTATAATATCGAGGTCAATGAAATAGAAGAAACATACTCTGTCGCATAACCCAAACGCTCTGCCAAAGGGGTAATGCCCAACAAGCTGAGGAAGAAGATCCAACCCTAAAATTCATACAAGTTCCAAAAAGATGATGATGATGATGATAGACATATCAAACATGAGCAACAACAATACAACTATCAAACTTAGACAAATAGATATATATGGTGCCTTTTTCATCTACTAGGTAGATTTTTTTCTTAAAATGAAGCATACAGAAAAAGAATTACTACTATACGGAACGACATAAAAGGTTGCTTTACCGGTCTATGAGCTACATAGTGCAGCACTATCGCCAGAGGACCAAATGGTAATAGAACATTTATCTTTGCTTTTATTAAGACGATGTATACACTGGAAAAGGGGCTTGCTTGCAGCTTCTTCATTAACCGTGAACTTGAAACTTGTCTGCGCAAGGTAGGGGATGTTTCAAAATCCAGAGAATGCACCTCCTTTCTACTGGCTTTTGATGAAAGTGGAATTTCCTCTCCAAATTCAGGGTCCACCTTTTCATCAACTGGACCCATCTGGAACAGACTGGAATCAATTGATTATCACCTGCTGCCTAAAAAAGAAAAAAGAAAAGACAACATGCAGTACACATCAAAGGCAAGAAATTCTGTATCCCAAAATGTGTCCATTAGTTCACAACCTCTAACTAAACCAACATTCACAGTCAAATCAACACCAACAACTTAATGATACAACAGGCTTATTTCAATTTGTTACATGATAAAACTTCTAATTGGAATGTAGTACTTCATTAAGTCTGTTATGAAGCTAAAGAAAGGCTGGTGTCTTTTCTATATGTGAGGGCGGAACCTCGTGCTGAATGCATATAAGCAGAACCACCAGGAAAACTACAAACCACCCAATCTACTTATTATATTGTGAAAGGAAGTAATGAATAATGACATATCAAGTATCAATGCAAGAAGAACAGTCGTTAGGCCCATACACAAGACACTGGAAAGATAGGAGAGAAAAGAAATCAAAAGGGATGATTAGAGTTAAGGGCCTCATCCACCAATTAGAAGTACCAGCCACCACAGCATTGTTTAACTGCTTCAGTTAGTATTTTTCAAAGATGCTACAGCACATGGCCACTACTTTTTTTATTTAACTACTGTTATTCTGACTCTAT
Source organism: Corrigiola litoralis (assembly GCA_901111285.1). Lineage (NCBI taxonomy): Eukaryota > Viridiplantae > Streptophyta > Magnoliopsida > Caryophyllales > Caryophyllaceae > Corrigiola > Corrigiola litoralis. The sequence goes on from CAAKMY010040791.1 coordinate 12,337, forward strand.
TAACAAGTACTTGAACTCCTAAAATCCCAAGACATCTTTTTCCTTTAAATTCACTAATAAACTGGATCAAGGTGGCGCAACCTTCTGAACCTAGGGGGGTCATAGGAAAAACAACCTTTGAACGGGAAACCAGGCATCATATCCAGAAGGAGATCCCCAAAAGGGGGAACAAGTGACCTATCCCCAGCAACCTAGAGGTAGGAGGAACCTGCCAACCTGAAGCTTGAAAGGTGGGAAGCTTAAATTCCTTCACTCTCAAGACTTTGCCAAGACCAATTACTTGTTCAAAAAATTACAAATACTATTATCTGGATCTTAATAGCACAATCAGACATAAGTCAACAGAAAATCTTAGGGAGTAGTACTAGATAAAGGCCCACTTGTTTCAAAGTGATTGTCCAAACCAAATAGATATAACTAACAAATTCAACAAACATAGGACGGACCGCATGAGAGACTGCTTTAAACAACATATTAATTACACAAAAAGAGCAAAAAACTTGACTGGCAACTTCTGCAATTATAGTTACGCAAACGAATAGGACAGAGTACACTTCAACTTCAAATAGTCCCTTTGATATGAATAAGTTGTGATGATAAGATACAGAGCATAATACGAATAGATGAGGGGAAAAGTGAGAAGAAAAACTTCTAGTGGATTGAAAAGCAAAGAAAGTCAACTCTGGAAATAAAATTCCCACATTAGGGAAGGTAAGACTATCAATGCAAATGAAGTAATAAATTAAAAAGGTTCGCTTTCATAACACAATAAGAAAACGATACGTTAATAAACCACGATGACAGTAATATTTTAGTTTGAAATGTTGGGCTAAGAAAAGCAACTGAATTTGAATTCAGACCATTCAAATAATCTTAAAATGCCTAAAGAAAGATAGATGCATGAGAAAAAGCACTGGTATATTGAAACCACATTAACAAACTTATCAAACGCCTGACCAAATCATTCGCTTCTTATTCCTTTGACAAGTAGTAGACATTCTCACCACTCCAATATAAGGCCTAACCAAAATACCATTTTGGAATTGCACCACCCTATTTTAAGTTTGTTGAGAGGAAGCATCATGGTTCCATAGTAACATATGCTAGTTATGGTAATGAAACATCACTATTGTAAAAGAGATATACAAGTAAGGGCATTAAAAAATTGTCAGTCTAGTCATATAGTTTTGTTTGGACAAGGAGTTTTAAAAGGAAGGGGAAGGAAGGGAGAAGGTCACGTTTCCTGTTCCGTGTTTGGAAAAAGTGTTTAAGAAGAGAAGAAATGGAGGAGGAGGAATTTATTTTCCCTCCCGCGTTAATAAGAAAATCCTCACAAATATGGAAATATTTGCGCGAGAATGAAAGCCTACTCCTTCCCTTACCTCTCCTCCTCTTAATTAATGGTACTTCAAGCAAGCAATTAGTCTAAAAGATATATACCACTAACGTATCAGAGAGCATCGATGAGGTGGATATATCTGTCCATACTTGCTAGTGAGACAAGATTACTATACATTCTCGAGACCCTTCGTACTAATTTATGAAAATGAGCAAGACAGATGACAAAATAACTGAAAAACTCAGTCGAGCAGTGTTTTAATCAAGACAAATGGCTAAAACGAGTTCCCAAGCAACGAATAGACAAGGCAAGACTTCGAAGCAAAGTATCAGATCACTTGACAATATTATGGAGCATCCTAAAGCACCATAAATTTCGAGTCCCTATAGCCTTGACAGTGTGGACATTGTATTCAACCATCTAAATCACGGAAACAAAGCAGCGGCAGGATTTCCGCTTCCAAAGGCAATCAAGATGATCACAATGCAAAGTCAAGTAAGTTGCTTCCAAGTGATACCAGAAATGGCACAGTGAGGGTAACACTTCAGTACAACAAAATCAATAAACAGCTTAAGTTTCTACCAAATCTTCTACAAACACAAACTAAAGCATATCTTCATCATTCAGCAAAGAAGAATACTCCATTACTTTAGCAATACACAGATTCATCCAATGTGGGCCCAAGTCAAAGATGATCAAATCTAACCACAGATCAACCTCCAAACTCCAAACCAACCAAACAGAATAAATCCAACTTACCACATACACACAACACGACAAAACAATAAATCATGCACAACAAAACAAAACAAAACAAAAACTCAGTTAATTAAGTTACCTGTAACCCAACTGCTAAAACACTTGAACAACCACAAAAACAACAACAACTTGAGTTCTAGTGCACCAAATGGAAAACCAACAGCAACCCAGATGAGCTTTTTCCCTCAGTAACCAACTACCCTTGCTTGCAGAAGAAAAAGGATCAGTAATAATAGTGGTGTAATAAGCTCAGGTACAGCTAATGTTGGTCAGCAAGAAAAAAGGAAGGAAGATGGAGGGGAAGAAGAGAAGAGTCGTTGCTCATTGAAAGATGGGGGGGCAATATGAAGGTTCCACGAACTACACCTTATTATTGAATACTACTATGATATATGATATGATATGAAAATGGTTTTGAGTTATTATAGTTTTTGTTAAGTTGAACTGAACAAGATTAGTTTTATTTTCTGTTCAAGTCAGTTTCACGTCTGTTGGTTCTTTTTCTTGTCTACGTTTTGACGGTTTGGGACAAGGTAACGACATTTGGGGCGAAATTCTTTTCGTTTAGATATTTCGGGGTTAGGACTTGGGACTTCGATAAGTCATGTGATGATTAGATTAGGCCCATTGTCAATAATTTTTTTTTACATAAAGAGCCTGAAGGCTTGGGTGATTCTATAGTGGCCACAATAAAAATATGGCCATGGTAAAATAAGTCAATCTCAACCATCTATTTTCAAAAGTTAATCTAAACCCTTAAACGGTTTGACTCTAAAAAATCACTAAAAAACTATCAAAAAAATAAAAAATATTAAGCTCTCCCAAACTCCTTAACAATTCTCTCCCTCATCATCTTCTTTGGAAACTTCTTTGGGAGAGGTAGAGGGGAGAGGTGGGGAAGGTGGGGCCGGCGGTAGGAGGCTCGGCTCCGGCGGGGGAGGGTGGGTTCAGGCGAGGGAGGGCAGGGCTGGCTGAGGGTGGGCACTAGCGGGGTATGTGCGGCTAGGCGCCGGTGAGGGAGGGTCGGGCTGGGCGCCGGTGGGGTAGGGCGGGGCTAGGTGGTGTCCGAAAATGGTGGGGATAATAGAGGAATATGGTGTTTATGAGTGAAGGAGAAGAGAGGAAAGGTAATTATTAATTTTCTATATTTT
>CAAKMY010040791.1:15636-38610 GCA_901111285.1 Corrigiola litoralis
TTTTAATGTAGCCATTGTAGAATTTACCTGGTGATATAGTTTGATAATTTTGGTTGAGCCAAAACATATTAATAGCAACACCAAAGACTGGTAATTTAGTAGTAGATTATTATAGTTATAGCATTGACAATATCAAATTGATTATCGACCAAGTAACTCTTTTATAGTTGAAGTGTAACTCTTTTATATTATCTTCACTTGGGAGAACATCCTTATTTTTTTGTTTTTTTTAAAGGAAGTTTTGATCCATGTCTTTGCAATAATTCTTTGATCATTTGATTTAGACAGAACAACACAATCATATTTTAATTTAGTTCAATTCACTATTTTAGGTCAACTCATGCCATATATCTAGTGACTTTAGATAACTACTTAGGTTTAAGTCTCTAGTCCAACTCGGTGCAATACTTTATTCCAGCTTACTAGTTTAGTTTACTTCTTTGGTTCATGTAGGTAGTTTACTTCAATTTAATAGTTTAGTTTCAGTTCACTTGTTTTGGCTCTTTTGATTAGTTTAGCTTATTAGTTTAGTTTGACGTAACTCATTAGTTTAGTTTAGTTATTTTGTTTAGTTAAGTTATTTTGTTTGGTTAAGTTCAGTTAACTAGTCAAGTTCAGCTCGTTAGTGCAATTTAGTACAATTTGTTATTTTATTCAATGTCATAAGTTTAATTACGATTATTAGTTTAATCAACTCACTAGTTTAGTTCAGCTCAATAATTTAATCTGATTTAGTTCAAATCATTAAATCAATTCAAGCTATTAGTCGTCTAGGCCATTAATTAAGTTCTTTTATCCTTTGACCCAATGGGTCGACCCTAACCCAAACTCGTATGACCTAGAATTTTTTGTATCCGAGTAAAGAAAGACGGGTTTGAACCTAGAAAATTAAACCAAATGTGGGTTGGTATTTCAAGCCAGGTGAAATTTTAATAGGTCTTAAATAGAAAAATAACATGGACATGTTTGGCAATAAGATGAATAGTACGTTCCTCAAAGCCCATATATTCGAAGCCATTCTCTGCAAGTCCTCCCTCCCAAGTCCCAACAAACCTACCCAACGTTCCTCAAAACCCAAACATTTAGTCTCTTCATGTACAATACTGCAACTCTTTCCTCCCAATTCCCAACAGATCTACCAGTCCAAAACATTGCCAAAAATAATAAAAATGGTGAAACGTAGCATACACCCTCACACAAATCGAAATAAGCCCAAAAAGGAAAAGAACTTGCCTTTAACCCTCCTTTTAAACCTAAGAAGCCCGAAAAAGGCAAAAGACACCGTCCTCCCAGCAAAAATAAGCCCAATTGACCAACACTGCAAGAAGAGTACATCAGTAGAGCAAGTGGGGACGAGCCATACTCATTTGTTGTGTCGTACATCGGGAATCGTCTCCTGACTTAAGCGCCATTTGTGAAACGCCGCTGCTACCATCGGAAGAAAAAAAGTACTCCGCATCCGCCACCTTCTCTCCCCTTTAAGAATAACATCTCAGTGTCTCATTCTCTTCACTCTAGGAAGAACATCTCAATGTCGCCTTCTCTCCACTGTAAAAAAACATCTACCTAGTCACTTTAACAAGAACATCTTAATACTGACTATTTGTCACTCTAAGTAGAACAACTGTTTAAAGTTGTCTTGTTATATTATGATTTATGTGATGTGGCTATAATTTGTTTTAGTGGAATTATACAATGTGGTGGTGATATATTGTGCCTTTATTTGTGTCTTTTTATTAGTGTTTCAAGGCTCTTAATTGATTTGAATTGGAAGAGACTAAATGAAATGAAGATTTAGTTGCTAGTTATGCTATTATCATTTGTTTTCAATCAAACGCAAAGCTTGAGTACAAAGTAATATTAAATATTTGGCTATATAAAATGTCCTTGCGTTTATTAGATTAAATATTTTTTTCCAATTATGTGTAAATTTTATTTAAGTTTTCATAAGCAAATAGATATTTTTATTTGGTTAAATTAAAAAAATAAAATAAAATACCTATCAAAATCGATATATAAATAATACATCTATATTGAGCAGCCGGTTTTAAGGAAAAAAGAAGCATATATCAAAACAAATAATATATGTATTAACATTGTATTAACTAATAATTAGGAAGTTTAGCAAATGAAGACCGGCCAACATGGAAATTTAGTTTAACCACTGCACTATGAAAATAAAATAAATTACTATCGTAAATAACATAATGATAAAGAAATATTGTCCCCTAAATTTTACGGAGTATCAAGTATGGGAGCAAGAATTTTCGGGAACATTTGGAATATTTCGTTTATGAGCAGAAGAGCTGTTTTCAAGTAGTCTTCGATCAATTACGTATTAATTAATTTTCGATTCATTGGTATGAGGTTATCGACAAAAAATATTTGTCTAAGTCACTTCGTCACTCTTATAAAATTACAACAATTTGTTTTTGATTCCAAAAAAAATAAGAATTTACACATACGACAACAAATATAAAAATAAACATTGATACAAATATATATAGAAAATCAAAGAGATTGTTTGAAATTCACAATTACTTTAGCAACTGTTACGTAAAATTATATACCACAAGTGCACGGGTTATTATAGCACAAACGGGTCGAACGATGATGATGATCAATTAGCAGCCAATTGTAAATTATGAGCAAGCTACGCAACCAAATAAACAAGTTTTATCTAAACACTATTCAACGACTTAACAAACTAAAATGATATCAATGAAATGAAAGACTAAGGCTAGACATTACCATAACTCAACATGAATCCAACTCATCTCAGTTTATGAATTATTGCTTAAATAAGACTAATGTTCCTTTAGCCTAGCAATTAAGCCCGACTACGAACGAGGCTAAATCCCTTGCTAATTAATGATACCCAAAATTCACTCTCGTGTCAAGAAGGGCCTTTCTAGCATGTAATGATTCATATTTCCATGGCATTCCCAACACAGCAAGAGACAATGTATACCAACAATAGCATGTCTCAGTTATGATCTTCGCCTATTATTATTAGAAAGGTATAATCTTATTAAGGTTCTCTAACTACGAATCCAACTCTCGTTGCAATTTCTATTAAGAAATTAACAAGCATACAAGGCAATGTTCATACAATAATTTACAAGGATTAATACCCAACTCTCGTTGCAATAATAATCAAAAATTAATCACAAGAATATAACCAATACGCTGCATATTAAGCACATCCTCAATAAACCCAAGCAAATAATTCAATAAACCAAGTGATAAAATGAGGAATTAGTTCAATCCTACTATAGCTAGCCAAACCTTAGTTGATGAAGTACTCACTAATCATGATTAATTATAACAACAAGACAATCAATAATGATATAAAGCATAGTTAAACATACAAAGTAGAGAGAAAGAGTAAAAACATGAAATTAGATTAATGGATGAATAGATAAATACTTTTAATCGATTCTTCACAATTGGGGATTTCGCCTTTGTTTGTAGCAAAAGATGATAAAGATATGATTTGATGATATTCTGATTATGTATCAATCTCCCATGATGTGTTTTGATGTTCTATTTTTGTAGGAGACTAGTGCTCTTTTCCTCTGCCCAAAATGTAAAACTTACGTACTAAAGTCTAAGTTAATTACAATAATTCATAGAAAGAAGCCCAAGGGTTTGGCGCGTATGAGCAATTTCGCTGAAGTATCACATGGTCGAGTAATGCTGGAGACTTGGTCGAGTAGAGACTTGGAAATTCATGTTCAACACAATGCACTTGGGCAAGTCAGAATGTACTTGGTCGTAGAACTCAAAATTATCACAATCAATTCTCGAACCTGCACACGAGCAAGTAATTACTCGTATCTAAGTGGCCAAGTAGTCTTGAAAAGGTAGTCTTTAACTTATGGACATGCGGACCACTAACAAATTTTGCCTTTGCTATCTTTGGATAAAATGTACGTCAATGCTACCTTATTTGTACTCAAAACTCACAAAAGCCAATAGAACACACCAAAGAGTTATATCTAACAAAAATAATTAAAATTGCCAAAAGAACTATACAAATGTTAAAGAGATCCTAAGAAAACTAAACTGAAAATAAGCAAAATAAGCACTTGACAACAACAAACTCTAATTGTGATCCATCATATTTTATAGAAAAATTTGTTTAAAATATTCCCAAGTTTGCCTCATTTTCACATAATATTTCCAATTTGACCTCATTTTTTCAGAGGTCCCAGTGACCCGTTGACTAGTTTATTTCATAATAGCCGGTTACTCAGTCTTACATGGTAATTTTTCTTTTTATTTCTTTGAAATTTGACTTCCCCTTCAGAATTCTTACCGTCTTCATGCTGTCCCAACCTAACTCGACCCCTACCACACCACATCCCCACCCTGTTATTTCTTCTTCCACCCTTCCCCACCCCAATGTGTACATCCCCGCCCCTATACCCGGTCAAATGATTCTCTCTTTCTCCGCTAGCCTGCCTACCTCTGACGTCGTCTTCATCCTTCTCCCTTCATACCTCATCACCATCTTTTTCCTCACACTGCTCCTGTACACACTAGCATTCACCTTTCAATGCAATGGTGGTGTTAAAGACCCTTCAACATATTACTCCTTAACTACCACCACAAATCTCTCTCTTTTTTTTTTTTACAGTCACCACCACAAATCTCTTAAAGACCCTTCAAATGCGTAATTCTTCTGTGGGCTTTGGGAGTTATGCTTCGTAGTTTGTGTATTTTTTTAAGGTACTGTTGTTGTAAATTGATAAACCTGTTTAGTGGGCGTTTTGCTCTATTGTGTTTGTGTCTTACTCCCTCCGTCACAATATAATAGCCCCATATGCTTTTGGCATAAAATTAAGGAGAGTAGAAGATAAAGAGTTAAAAAGGAGATTTTTTTTTTGAAATATAAAAAAAAAAAGATTTTTTTTTTTTTTTTTGGTAAAAAGGAGATTGTGGTAGGCCCATTTAAGCACATGGGTGTTTCACATCCAAAAGTAGTAGCATTCTAATGAAAAAAGACCGAAATTTTACCAAATACGGAAATAGAGCTATTCTATTGAGACACCCTTTAAAGAAATATGGGGCTATTATATTGGAACGGAAGGAGTCTTATCTTATCGGCAGTGAACTTGGTCAGGAGTCATTACTCCTCAACTATTCTATGTTGATATCTGACTAATTGTGTAGTTTGTGTGTAGACACGTTGGTTTACAAATGTAGATCGTCCTTGGCAACTTATTATAAGAAATTTCATGTCGATGTCGCTCCTATTGTATGAAGGCACGTTTTACGAATGCATGTTTGATTCTCCTGACTCACTAGAGTAATAGGAGTATAAGCCATTTATAGAAGGACAATGATAAAACATAATCAAGTGATATCAAGTTTGAACATCACCGCGAAGGGGGCTTGGTGGATGCTAACATAGTGTAGTTTGGGTTGGGAAGGACTATGCTTCTGGTAAATAACATAATAATCCATAAATATTGTCAGACTGAGACACCAGGTTGTAGACTTTGTAGACTTGTGGCCCAGTGGATCTAATATATCTTTCGTCCGGATCTAACATAGCATTTAATTTCATGAATGTTTCGTGACTTCTCACTGAACACCGGGATCAACGTTTAACTTGATCCAAGTACGTATCTAGTGTAAATGTGAATTCAAACATAATGAACATTTTGATTCTTTATGATGAGATGAATTGAATATCTCTAAACATCAGCATGAGATGAGTCTTTTAACCTGTATAAATATATCCCCTCCTCCAAGGAAAAATTCATCGATGTAATTTGAGAGACTCACTGCTTGGCTATCCTGATACAAAACACACTTTGAATCCCTGTGAAGCTATGACGTTACTTTTAAAAAAGAACAGAGATCAGTAGAATGGTGAATGCAACTGCGGGAAATGAAGGAAATTCTAAAATGGCTACAATAGCAGTGTAACCATGAAAAGAAATAGATTTATGACCACTGATACTACCCCTCATGATAAATCAATATTGAGGATGAAATTGATTGAACAACTACGAGAAATTTGTAGTCATTGTAGAACCACCCTTTCAAGAGTAAAAGACCAATTTTGGTGGTGGCTGCGTCATGATACAGCTCCAGGGGTGGACTCGGAGGAAGGGATAGCAAGTGGCAGTGAAGGGTGAAGTTATCATCTTCAATTTTTGTTTATTTTTGGACCTGTTCTTCCAAAATTTTAGAGAGTATAAGATCCATAAATGCCTAAAGCCTAAGCACTTGAAATAGCATTACTACTCGTATAAGGAAAAAAGAATAAGATTAAACTTTATCCGTTGGTGCTGACTGCTAAGTACAATGAAGAATCTTTGATTGGGAAAGAGAACAGGTTCTCTTCTTTTGATTAATTTTAAGTATATAACAAATTAGAGGAGTTCGAATGAACGTGAAGGAAGCAAGGTGAATGAGAAAAGAGGGACAAGAGATGGTAAAAACTGAAAGAAAGATGCTGGAAGATATGGTAGAAAACTACAAGGATAAGGTCAGAGAGGAGGACGAAAATCCACCACAACACCAAAAAGCAGATTCTCTTTCTGAGTATTTCAGACATCTGAAAAAGGACTATATATATTGAAAAAGTCTATTTGGTGCTCTTCGTTAACCACATTGTCTGACACCAGCTGACCATTTTTGTTTTAACCTTAATTCCTAATGCTTAGACATAAGTTTGAGTTACGAGTAGGAGTATTTCTTTTCAGGACAGCTTAGGACTACAACAACAACAACAAACAACAACTCCTGTGAGTTGCAGGATACAAAACGGTCCAAAATATGCAACTTAGTCCTAATTAACCTAATAGTAGAGTCTAGATATACACAATCTTACTCCTAATTAACCTTAGGCCGTCAATGCATTCAATGTATATGCAACCTTACCCCTAGGTCCTAACTGCCGTCAATGCATTCAAGATATACGCAACCTTACCCCTAGGCCCTAACTAATCTAACATGATCAATAGGTCCAATATGTATACAGCTTAGGCTACGTTGTGTCAAAAACCTTAGTGTGTTTCCCTCTCACACACAGCACGATAGACAGTTAGGAAGAGAAGGATGGTGGAGGGTATGAGATGGATAGGTTAACGTCGAATTCCTTTCAAAGATGAAGCTATACTACTGTTATTTCTCTTTCCTGTTACTGCCATTAACCAGTATTCAGCACAAACTTGCGTAGATTCCCTCCTCTTCCCGACGAATGATGCTAAGAAACGATATGAAAGGTCGTTTTGTTTTGTTATAGTGTTACAGCTTTATTATAGATTATAGGCCATGCCATACTACCTTCCTGCAACAACGGACCCCTCCTGACTCTGCCTGAAATGCGAATCTTTACGACGTTTCTGCCAGACACAACATCTGTGTTTACAGCTCCTTCCTCTTTCAGCTACCCTTTGTCTCTTCTTCCCTCCACTTCTCCTCTTGCTACATCCCTTTCACTGTACTACTTTTCGCTACAATTATTGATAAAGTATATAGGTGTGTTATGTGTATATTGCTATGTATACATTTAAATTCAAACATTTTACGTACTTCCTTAGTCCTTAGTACTAAGTTACTAGTGTTGCTCATCACAAGAAATACGACCAATTATAAATATATGCTCCTAGTCTAATAATAAAGCTAACGTTTGTTTAAATAACTTACAAGTTACAAACGTTGAATTGCTACTGAATTAGACAGAATACGTTCATTATACTTCATCTATTCCTATAATAAAACTAGAACTTATTTATTGCCACCTCATATATACCACTAGAATAGATGGAATACATATTATACTTAAGAGCAGAAAACAAACGACATTAGCAAAAGACTCGGTGTAATTGTAAATTTCACAGGTAGCTGCCGACACATAATAATGTTTCTAGAATATCAGCACTAACAAATGCGCATTCCACATGATTAACTTGCAGTTTCATAGGTTGTTACATATTAATGTTGGACTGACTTTGCGGTGGAGGTGAAATGATTGTGCTCCCATCATAAGCTGTAAGATTCATGTCACCCCCGTAGAATATGGGTCAAACTAATTAATCATAGCGGCTGAGTAATGGAGCCCCCCGTCATAGCATAAGACAAGTCAACGGGGATAAACGTTTAGGAAACTAACTGCCTTACTACTAACTCATTTACTTTTAACTCGCGGCACCAGCAGATTTGCTTGCATTTGAATAAACAAGCTCAATCACTCAAATGTCTTCCTCCTCTATGCCTATGACTAAGTATGTGTTTGTTTGTTTATGTAAACTTCTTAAGGTCTGAGTAGGTAGAGGAAAGTCCTTAACTATAGGACGCCTTCTGGGATATATGGTGCCTAGCATGAGAATAAATGTTAGCTAAGATGACTAGTGCCTTTATCTTAATGATAAGCTTGAGGGTTCAATTCTAATATGCGATTGAAAGCGCTCTTCTCGGACCCAAAGAAAAAACCTTGATCTAAACTTTTGAGAGAATTTTACAAATTTTCTTGTAACCATCACACGCAATAGACTTAGTTAAATAATGGTATGCTAACTAAGACAACAACTATGAAGCTTTCTACCTACAGCTCACTGCAGATATGGAGAATAAAAAAACAAACATCGTTAATGACATTCAGAACTACAAGCAAACAATTGCTGTCCTCAAGAAGCATGTTTGCATACATATTCATGAACAAGAATATTATCATATGTTGGCAGTTAATAGTTTTGACATTTGGATACTCTATTAATTGACAAAGGCATATAGTATTAGTTAGATATCCCACAGAGTCAATGAATGACTCTTGAATCCTGGTTATGGATATTATATGATAACATAAGAAGAAGGAATAATAACAAAAACAAGAGATGTAACTTGCATGATTCAAGGGAAAAGAAAGGAGAGCAAGAGAAGAATACTCCGTATTAAAGAAGAAATAGATTATAGAAAGGGGAAAAGAACAAATTTATATTTATGTGGGCATGGAGAGAAAGAACAAAGAGAACATAGCTCTACACAATGTCGCAATCATCAACCCACCAACCCTCTCAACATTCTCTTTTCTTCTTTCAACCATTCACCAAACGTTCTTAAAGGACTGAACTTTCTTACATATTCATCTCTCATCAAATTAAAGGAGAAGTTAAGGAGACTTCCAACTTAAATAAATGAAAACTATAGAACTTTTGGGGAAGAAACACTATTACACTAGTGTTGAAAATGCACAACCTTCTGATATTCTCAATCCTCCACATTAACGGGGAAACCCCCCCACAAATGAGAAAAAAGACTATAGACTTAATATGTGATGATACTGTTAAATGTAGTGTTTTCTAAGGGGAGGAACTATTGTTGGCACCAAAGTGAAGAAGCTGACCAGAACATTTGGGGCATTCCTCTACATGCTTAGGCACCATGTAGTACATTAAGCAGCTCTTGCAACCTGCTACCACCAAAACTGAGTCTTGACTAAATTGCGCTTGCGGTTGATGCCTTGGGGGCATTACTTTCTTCACAGACCTCAAGTTCTGGCGGGTCCTCGAACAAGAAGATGATTCAGTGGTCGACGAGCCTTCGCTATCATAAGGGCTGCTCTCCCCGCTCTCATCCTTTTCATTGTCATCCTCCTCCTCGTCTGAGTAGTAGTCGCCATTGTAACCCCCCGCAGTTGTTCTTGGATCTTCTTTTGCTTTCATTCCAGTGCTCCAGTTGATGTAATACAATTCCCCTGTCTGTACAAGATGAACAGCAGTATGCTGAAACTGTTAGACAATGCTAGAAATGCAAGTAGGAGCACCTTAATTTACAGCATTCAGCACTGACTTTCTTGGTTGAAAAAGGAAATGTAGGAGATGCCGAACATACACATTGATTGATTGAGCCAAATGTGGCTTAACAATCACAAAAGGAGCTTTTGGTTATAAAAGCAAATACTCCTAACTACCAATGACTTGGAATCAGCTACATTAGTCAAAAATATGTCACACCAAAGACATTTAATCAAAAGTTAAACAAGTGACTTCAAATCACCAAAGCAACCCCGAAAAAGCTGAAAAGGTAACATCTTTGCCCAAAGAAAAGTGAACTACAAAGGAAGTCCAGGGAAAAAATGCAATCTTTTTTTCCTTTTCAAGACCAGTTTAAGAGTTGGGTTTAGTAATCTAATGCATGCAAGAAATGCAAAACATGGTAGAAAAATCCCAAAAGATGAGAAGGACAGTACATTTTCATGGTTGAAATTAGAGCTAGGGTTTCGTAATACGCATATAAGAACATTGACAGACAATTTAGAAAAGAGTATAGAGCAATAAAGAAGGTAATGCTAGTACTAGACATTAAATGCAAGTAACAATCAATAGAAGGGGACATGAAAATATAGATGTAAGATCCGTAGACAGTAAGTGATTGCTTTTATTAACTAGAAAACACACTAATAATAGTATGCATTTGTTTGTTCTTTCTTTGTTCTTTCTGGTTAGATGGTGATCGATTGTAACGCACATCAAACAACATTCACAGTTTCACACTTTCACACACCCGAAAGAAAAAAAAACTATCCCTATCTACTCCACAGAAACAAGAACAACCAGCATGGATCCCGCACTAGGCGAGCTCCGGTAACATTCAAAATGTACGCAACTTTATCCCTAACTAATCCGAAAGACTCGTATAGAGACTGTTTCCGAAACACCAATTAAGAAACAAATGAATGATCATAAAAATAACCAACCTTTAAATCAAGACATTGCTCCCAATGATAAGGAAGAGAAACATGGGAGTTAAGGTCAACAAAGGTGGAATTATCATCTGAAGAAGAAGCGTTGGAGTGTACTATCTCCTCATCATCATGGCTATCACTTTCATGAGGCCGTCTGTTGTTATAACTATGATGGTTGTTACTCTCCGGTATATCAGACGATGATGACAGCGAAATCCCTCCACCGCCACCGCCACCACCTCTGCGGTTGCTCCGGCTTGTTTGGTTAAGCGAGCAGTTTTGCAGAGATCGCTCCAACGACGCTGTTATGGCCGCCATGTATATAACATATATATACACACACCCTTTGTCTCTTATATATTTCTGACCTACCAAAACTATATACTATATGATATGATATGTATTGTTTGGTGTTTATCCAAGAAATGAGAGAGAAAATGAAAGTTTTGAGAGAAGAGAGGGATAAATGGAGGAACAAGAGATTGGTGGGGAAGACTTCTTATAAAGGGTGTTCTAGTAAAACTATGCTTGCTTGGTGAGTTGTGAGTTGTGACAGATTTTATATGGAGTAGATTTCAACTTACGTACACGCGCCAACACAGCATGACAGGTTTTTCCATTTCTAATGGGATTGACTGATTGACTGATTGTCATCAAGTTAAGCTTATAAAATTACTAACATATATGCACAATCATAACTTCCTCAATCCTCAGTCATTTCCTTTCTTTTCCCAGCTTCTTGATTCTCATTATAAATATAATAAATTAAAGAGAAATAATAGTAATGTAGTAGAGATTTGTTATTTTAGAAACTCTTACATGAGACCGGCTATTTTTAAGATAAAGTTTTGACTATTTAAATTGATTGATCATTGTTTAGCTTAATTAAGTTGGTAACTCTTTTTTTGTGTGTGTCGTGTTTTATAATGTTAATAAAAATTAAAATCAAACTCAATTTGTGTCTTTGTGACTACATCTATTTCAAGTTAAAATTTAACTGTCTTTTCGAATAATTTGTGAGTAGCATGCGACAACGTTAGTTACTTTCTACATGGTTGTTTGGATAGTTAAGATTGAAAACTTTAGTAGTGAATGTTGATATCAAGTATCTGAAAGTAGGACCGAAAGAGGTCAAATAACAACAATTTTAACAATCAATTAAAGTAGGATATTGTTAGATGCCAACTAGTCATCAAAGACAATTTTGATGGGCAAAAGTTAATTCTCTCAATTGGCTTTCCTTATAAAGATATAAAGCTGTGATCGGATTTGATATCTTAGCTAAGTTCTAAAGAAATCACTGCTGGAAAGTATTTCTTTTCCTTTTCCAAGAAAATTTCACAAGCATGGAATTATGACTAGTAGTAGTTTGCTGATGCATATTTCATTTACTGTCCATTCTGTTAAGAAAAGTCAATATCTCCCATCGATTAGTTATTATGCGGCAAGCCTCACAGAAAAATTAAGTGAAAAGAGAGAGTTAATTTGGAAGCATGTCAAGTGTTTAAATTGGACTTGTTGTGGTAACACGACAATTTTATGTTCTTGGTAGACTTGAATCTCATGAGCAAAAGATGTATACCAAACAAATCTTGAAGGGAAGAAGGTATTCAACTTTCGGAAAGAAAAAGAATTTATCTATGACATGATACATGCTTGAATAAGTAATATAGTAGTAAAGAGTGTCATGGAAGAAACAACCATTACACTGTGGATACAGAGTCTATACAGTTATACCTAGCTAAATTTCTTATAGTATAGACATACGAAGTACATAAAAATAAATTTTGATTATTTTATCGAATCCTTATTTATTCATTTTTGAACTAATCATATTTTTACGAAACTTATTAAACAAGCCCTAAACCATACAGAATAGGAGAGAAAGGAAAGGCCGAAGGGGTAGCAAAGACTGAGACAGTCAGAGAGGAGAATGGTTGTACGTAGTGTATTAGAACTAATGGAACGTATATTTGAGAGGAGCTGGACTCACTCAAGCAATCGTTGGGGCATTTGTTGCAACAAATATAAAGAAAGTAAAAATAAGGAAAAACCCTAAACAATTTGTTGTTGGGTTTTTTGCCTGATGTGGGAATCTCAACTGACATTTTCCTGACACCCTCGTCTTACCCCCATTCCAACTCTACCTAATATTCCACAGTCCCTCAGAAATTCCACGATTCTCCTCTTCTTCACTATATTCCTCATGATTTTTGAGCTAGCTCTTCTTCTTGTTCCCCACACGCCCAACTATTCCTTAATCTTTTCATGCCTACATAATTTCATTGACAAACCCTTAACCGTCAGTTTTTTTATGAACATATATATGTAATCCATTATCTATTGTCTCTGTACCAATATTGCTCTTATTTGAAAGTTGCATATGAGGTGAATTTCTAACAAATACTTATTCAGGCGGAAAAAGTACTATATATTATATATCATGACTACAATAAATAAAAGACAATAGAAGCACATAGCTTTGACGAATTATTGGCATTGAGCGAGCCTCAAGTGGCTTAACTACACTACTCAAGTTCAGTTATACTTTCTTCGGCGATACATGGAATTGAGATCAAATATATCCACTTCTCATTTTGTTAGGCACATCTGCAAACTAGTTTTTCACATTCGAAGTTTATATGAATAGCATTGATATACTTTCTCCGTTTCAACATTATTGTAAATTTCTAAATTGATTTTGATATGCTACTGTTTTCATATGTAATTAGTTATTGTTGGAATTTTTTCATACGCCATCACGCCATGCATGTTGTATGAGACAATGTCTATATATCACAACTAGCTTGATGAAACTGCATGACCGCACTGGATAAGGCAAGAAACTTCTTATTAATTTCAATTGCTGCATGTATGAATGCTTGATCTGTTAAGCGTTAAAGTGCGCTTGCTTAGTGCTGTCGATTTTTAGCAGAACTTATCAACAATGCAACTACTCCGTATATAGTAGTAATAGGTTAAACCTTAAAGTGAGGTTAGCGTGCAGTACTGCTTGGGGTTAGTAATCTAAGTTCATATCATTCCCTAGCACGGTCAGCGAGGGGGAGAAGTTGGGATTATATGTTTGTAAGAAACAAGGAAACATACCCTAGTGGGTAGTGGCCTTGAGCGTGCACCCCTATAAATTCACCCCACAGATATTGTTATATGCTCCTTTAGCAGCTACTGTATAAAACAATCATCCCTGCCATATGCCACTCTTTACAGTGTGACAACCCCAGCAATAAAGCAAATCTTCCTACAAATTGAAGCGCATATCAATACGCTACACAAATCCAGTACTCGTTACTAATCTCCAAGTTATTGTCTACCAATTACTCCTCGCTCTTCGCCATGCCTTATACTTATGCCAATTACGCCTCGTTGCTAATCTCTTATTGTTGTTGTTAAATGATCAATTAGACGTTTTTTAACATTATTGTTGGTTTTGAATTCCGGTAAAAGCAACATTGGCTGCAGCTCAGCTTTTGTAATATAAAAAAATATAAAAAAATACCTAAACATATTTTTTCCCACACTCATCATTTGTCGACAATTCGACATCAATACATCATGGTAGACGTGCTTAGAGGCAAAAGGCCATCTTCAAATGTAAGGTTGCACTAAGGCCCAAGGGTGATGGGCTAAAAGTGGTACACCACAGAGTCCACAGCCCTGCTCATAGTCTCATACCTTTCCAAGGGAACCTTGCATTTATCTACTTGTGTAAAGTTAGACTTTTGACTGGCTTGCCTGAGTAACGAGCAGTTTACTAGTTCGGGTTTTCGATCAATAATATTGATGAAAAATATGTAGCAAAAAATACATTGATGAAAAATAAGGAATACTCAAGTGCTTAGAGTTCCCTAACTCTAATCATATAATTATGATTTCGATTTTCATCGACTGACTTTGTGAACTCCTTCTATACAGAAAAACAAAAGGAATTTAGTATACTTCTGTTCTGTGCCACTGAGAAGTGATAGAGGTTGGTGCGTTCATTTTTTTTGTAATTAAGCTCTTATAATGCCTCAAATGGACGGCAGCCGCAGTTAATGGGTTACAATTAGACCACTTCGTGAGAGGCAGTGAAGCAGTGGCTGTCATTTGCCATGCTAATGAAAAAACATTGAAATAAATGAATTAGCAATGTACTTACGTACTAAAAAACACAAAACCAATTTGATCAAAAAAACTAAAGTGTGGAATGCTGATGCTAGTAGAGCACTTTGGACCGTTTGAAAATTGCACAAAAATGAAGGATTGTTGAACTGAAAAGTGAAAACTAAGGTATTTTATTGATCTGTATCTCCAAAGCCAGCCTGGTTTGCCACTTCGGAATTATCTTCTTCACCAGCCATGGAACCACTGAAATGCACCTCATGTTTATCCACCCTTTTGCCTCATATATAGCCTCATTTGTGCAATTGTGCTCATTCAGATAATTGGCACTTAACTGTATCAAAACTATAACTACTACTACAAGTTAACTACTCCGTATTCTCCTACTGTACGTTCTCTACGTATCATGTCTAGAGGCCTCGGACTTGTGCCGTTTGCCATTGTCCTTGTCAGCAATTTGGTGGTGATAACTTTGGGTGGAAACTTCAGCAAGGATTTCGACATAACATGGGGCGGTGATCATGCACAGATACTCAATAATGGGAAGCTTCTCACTCTTTTTTTGGATCAATCATCTGGCTCGGGGTTCCAGTCCAATAATGAATATTTGTTCGGAAATATTGATATGCAAATCAAGCTCGTTGCTGGCAATTCAGCAGGAACTGTCACGGCCTACTACGTAAGTGTCGTCTGTGTGAAAAAACCTACTTAACCAAAAGCCTAAACTGATGGTTGAAGCTCAACCAATGATTATATCTTAATAATCTCATGTTGAACATTTCGAAATATTGGACTTTCTTCTGAGTAACGTGTAACAAATGTTTAGTACTTTGATGCAAATAGTATTGGTCAATGTTTGCAGTTATCCTCAGTTGGAGCGACACACGACGAAGTTGACTTCGAATTCTTAGGAAACTTGTCAGGCCAACCTTATATATTGCACACAAACATATTCACCGAAGGCCAAGGCAACCGGGAGCAACAATTTTATCTTTGGTTCGACCCTACTGCTAATTTCCACACATACTCTGTCCTTTGGAATCCTCAAATCATTGTGTGAGTGTACTCTTCAGTCGATGTGATTTACTTGACTAGGATCACTAATTATTGGTAGTCGATCAAGTCTAGATCAAGGGAACTTGATTAAGCTTTCGAGACATAAATAGAACTGCTAGACGTCTAACATTTGATGAGTAATAGTTTACTACTGCGTGTGCGATTTGTATGTTATTGTTTATATTTGGGATCTTACTATATATCATAACGAGCAATTGCGTGTTCTCACGTTAAAAAAAATACTTTTAAAGACTTTTTCATAAAATTTTGTTTCAGGTTCTATGTAGATGAAACTCCAATCAGAGTTTTCAGAAACATGGAATCAAAAGGAATTCCATTCCCCAAAAATCAAACAATGAGGCTATATGGAAGCATTTGGGATGCTGAGGATTGGGCCACGCAAGGTGGGCGTATAAAGACTAACTGGACTGCTTCTCCATTCACTGCTTCCTTCAAAAACTTCAAAGCCAATGCTTGTATAAGGTCTTCTATAAAAGGAGCATCTTCTTGCAAGCCCAACTCAACCTCCTCCTCAAAGTTTGCTTGGCTTTCCCAAGAGCTTGATTCGTCAAGCGAAGACACTATGAAATCCATACAGCAAAAGTATATGGTTTACAACTATTGCGCTGACACTGACCGGTTCCCTCGAGGCCTTCCTCTCGAATGCACCATCACAAATTGAAGTTTGAAAATATAGTAATAGTGATGTACCCAATTTTCATTTATAAATTGCATGTGAGGAAAAATTTGAACAAAAGATAACAATCTATTGGGACCAATAGAGTACTAAATTACTGTTTAGCAATTTTTGATTCATGTGATTGATGTATTTTGTGCCGCTAGACTTAGTCAAGTAAATGTTGCATTTTGTTACCTATGAATAAATGAGAACAATTTTCTATTTTGATGGAATAATGAATGTACGTGTTCTACCATCAACTTAAACAAGCTCTATATATGAGAAAATGAAAACATTTCAAAACTTTTTGGGAAAAAAAGAAGCGATCAACTAAACAAGCTCTACATATCTACACGGGAGTGCGTAAAAGTACTACCATTAAAATGCCAAAAAAATCACATGTTTCGTTGATTAATTTTACAAGTCAACATGCAAAGTTTATGTAATCTAGTAAAAAAAATGAATTAGTAGCTATAATGTACAGAAAGATACACTAAAATTATGAGATTTTACATGAGTTTTATTAACCAAGTTGTTTGCGAACATGAACAAGTTGAACGTGGCTCAACTTGAGCTCGACTCAATAACGAGCTTGAATCTTCAATTTGTGTCCACTCCTTCAGCTCACAAATGAGATTTGATCGAATATGATCGAGGTTAATAGAAATGTTATGTTTTGGGTCACAGTTTGGTACTTTGACCATACAATATTAAGCCAAGTCAAAAGAGCCGCAGGCAGAGAAACAAAAACGCGTGTGATTAATCCAATCTGTTTAGTCAGCCCCTCCACCAAACTTTGATCTCGCAACTATTCCTTACTTCCTCATCAACCATATATTGCAGTTCAAGATTATAATCTTTCTCAAGAAACATCGTAAAAGGATCTGTAAAACCACCATCAATTCAAAGATGTCGAAGCAAGATGAACCAGCGCTGGGAATTCCCTACGGCTATCCAAACCAACAGCAACAGCAACAACAAGCGCCACAACAGCACTACTTTTATGTGGCAGAGAACCCGTACCAAGCTGGCGTAATGCCACCCAACGCAATATTCGACGACCCAAAAGGAGTCCCTATTCACCAGACCATCTACCGAGACACCCCTGCTCCTTTTAGCTGCGTCTTCTGTGCCCACTCTTCCCTCACCTCCCTCAAGTATGTCCTTTCATTCCTTTCTTTCTTGTTATGTTTATTTCCGCCGAGTCTTGTATGAGGTCAGTGCACGCTGAGTCCTCATCTAAGACTTGGTCAGTTTATTATGTGATTGCCTTAACTTGCGATCTTGATGATAATTTTTTACTTGAATTGGTCTAAATTGGTTTATTATATTATTGCAAATGAGTGACTCAGAATGATATTTTGGTACTTCTAAGGTAAACTGAATTTGGGTTCATAAGTGATATTCTTGTTACTACTACTCTGAATGCCAGACAACTCTGAAATCTGAATTCAGATCAAGAGTTAGCTCAGGTGATTAGAGCTCAGTTATCCTTATCATAAGGAAGGTTGTGGGTTCAATTCTCATCCCCCACTCAATGCGCTCCCACATGCTACAAACACCTGGAAAAAGAACTCTGCAATCTGAATGGTTTTTTTATAATGAAAAAAGAAGGAATGTATTGTGAGCTAGTTGCTTAAGTTTGTGTAAGTAAGCTTAGTGTATCGTCTTTTGGTTGAGCATTGATTTCAAGATTGTACTTTTTTTTATGCAAATCAGGTCGAAACCTAGTCTTGCCGCGGTGGTAGGTTGCATGATGCCGATGATGCTTGGGTTTTGCTTCCTTTGCCCTTCAATGGATTGCCTCTGGCATAAGTATCACTATTGTCCTAGTTGTGGAGAGAAGGTATTAAATTTTCTGACTGAGTTATAATTCGAGTGTCTGCTGCTTAATTTCATACTACTGTAGAGAGATTGCTGAAATTTTGGCTTGCTTTTCCTGTAGGTTGGTGAGTTTGAGAAATCCGATATTTGTGCCGTGATGGATCCTCCCAATTGGGAGCAAAAGAGTTTCGCTATAACTGGTTGAAATTAGATGCAATATGGTTAGTCTGATGATGTCAAGTTTTCTGCACTTGCAGTTCTGTATCTGTTATGTACAATGAGGGATTGTATCACTTGAATGTGAATGGAACTGAGAAGAACTCAAAAAAGATGTGAAATATGTGGAAATTTGGTGTAATGTATATGTACTATATGTACTACTGTACTAGTGTTTCCAACTCTATACAAAATTACAAATGGCCTTGTGACATGATATTTTCCCAATTCAGTAGTTACTTTTGTTCATTTGTTCATTTGGATGATGTTGTGTGTGTGTGTCTACCTTGATATTGCCTGTGGTTATTTCTTAATTTGATACTTTGCAATTTGAGAAACGGAAGTACAATTTGAGAGTAGAACTTACCATCATACTGCATCACAACTAGTCAACTGCAAGATAGTGCATCACTGATTCACTGGATCAGAGACCGGTCTCCATGGTTGTTGTGCAATTCTTAGGAAGAGCCTTTGGTGAAACAACTGCTTGTTCAATAATTTGTGCATATAATCTTTCACATATATAGGTAAAGCAGAACATGAATAATTTAGTAAAAGTTCAGCATTTAGAAAGATGCCCCTCTGTGATACCTGATGCTAATGCTGCGTCATGCTTTTGTCGAAAACAATATGATGAGAAAGGAGCTCCGTGCATGACCCTCAGTATAGTTGGAAGCGGAGGTCCAGCATGAGGAAAAAGAGTCTGCCAGGGTAGCCAAGGATGACCTGCCTCCAATTTCTCGCGACAGGATACAATGAGAGCTCTGCTTGTAGAAACCAAGCCCTCTGCAGCCCTTTCATGTGGATCGTATTTGCATGACATGCAGGAGGGCGAGCTTTCTACGCAGAGAAATCCTCTCGAGAGTCGCAGGCAAGTCATCCTTGGCTGCCAGAAAAGACTCTGTCCTCATGTAGGGCCTCTCTTCCTATAACAAGCTGTATTGAGTCCATTGATCTAACTACAAATTTATACTCTTTGTTAGGGGAGTGAGTGTCTATATATACTGGAGGGCAGTGGATTAGTTCGTTTCCAATTGTTCGCCTTTTTCATTTAGCATCCTCTAGGATTTTGCCTGATTCTCCATTAATGGTTCAGATCCTTCTACTGGAATCTATTATTTGTATTTCTTGGCTGGATTGGTACGACCTGTCTTTGACATGTAAAAAGTGATATCTACCTGTTTCTTTCTGGGTCTTGATTGCTACTGTGCCAATGCGTGCTTTCTTATCTTTTTTTTTTTTTCTTTGGGAGATTGTAATATTGCCCATGGGACTAGTTTCTTCTGCAGATTGGTTCCTGTAATCTTGCAGCTTATGCATTGCTTCCACAGTAGGCTGCTTTGAACAGAAATTCGCCTAGTAGTGCACTGTCACATGATTGGCAGCAATCATAAAACATCCTGATAGAAATCAGTAGCACCGCCTCACTGCATGCCATGTCAGATTTATGTGCAAGATGTGTACAACGATACCCAAGTGGCCAACTGGCCAAGTTATACATTTGCAAATGATCTGAGTTATGAAGCTGACCTGTGTCAATATGAATGAGACTAACAAAGAGATGATGCAATTCCCTTGCTAGACATGAGGCTAAGGAGCAAATATAATGACCAAAGAGCCCTTAGCAATTTCATGAAGAATGTTCGTAAAAGCTACGTTGCTTGTTATAGTTACTCGTACGACTCGTTTTGTACAAGGTTGTATAGGAGACCACTAGTCATGAGATTTCTATGCAAATTTAAGTAGTGTCAATAATGGAAGACCATGATAGTGAAATTTCACCTCTTATAATTCTATTCTCTGTTCATTCCCACCCCATATGAGGTTACCAAAAAACCTCTAGATACTATCTTATTTCTTCTAATTTTTTCTAATTTTTTTGTTATTTACTCTCAAAATTCTTGAAGAAAAAATAATGGTGTAAAGAACATGTCTATGATCACATATTGAATGAATCGTTCAGTAACATGTGTGTGAATGCGTAATTAGTTGAGAAACAACAATTTGGCCATCCTGATTTATAAAATGAGATAAAGCAAACCGGGTGATATCCAAATTGAACAGACTTACACTTGCATATATGATCGACACGTCAAACGAATGGAAATTGATTGTTCGATATTCCTTTAGGGAAAAAGATGTTAATTCAGGAGAATAGAAGGGAAGTGGGGGCAGAGAAGTGACTACTGAGAGATATTGAAAGGGATAGTAACTTTGGTCCTCTCTTATCTAAACAAGCTTTGCAATTGACTTCGACAAATAGTAATACTTTAGGCATGCATATGTTGTTTTAACTTTTAAGGGGCTGAAATTCCTGGAAATGTCAAAATGGCATAAGTGATAGGTGGCATATCAAGGAGTAACCAGCAAATGAGGATGAAGGCATGAAGCGTTTGAAGATGAAGTGTGAAATATGATTTTGATGGCCAATAATTAAAAAAGCGATAAAGCAAGGAAAGCTGTACAATATTGTGCCGTGGTGATGAAAGATTTCATTCACATTCCTGAAAGTCAATGGAACCCACACTTCTACGACCACAGAAATGTCAGCCCAAACTCCAAAGTGTAGTATCCATTTGTAACCTAAGCAAAGTACATTTGAGCCTCACTTTAACTACTCCCTGTAAACGAAGGAAAACATGGCCTATCTTCACACATTTACACTGACTAGAAACCTCTCCTGATAGCCAAAGGACAAACTAATGAACTATGATTCGTGCGTATCCGTTTTGCAAAGACAACGATAGGGATCCACTAATCTCCATTCATATCACCTTACTTTTATAAGGGGAAATCTGAAATATCCCTTGCCCCGCGACCTTTGCCCCTGTTTATCCTCCTATACTGATAAATCTATGTGTAGCCGCTATGCAATAACCCTTTCTCTCGAAGGGCCAGCTATGTAGTTCTTCTGGCCTCCTCACAAGTTGAGAAAAACGAGAGACTGTGGAAGCTGTTGGTCCTTTTACAGGAAGACGTAAGGTGTTGCTTCAGCGCTTAGGGCATTGCCTTGGTTGATTGTGAGAAACAACTCTACTAACGATTTCACTATATAGTATATACGCCATGACACATAGAACAATATGATAATTCTGCAAGTTGATTTCGCGTATCAGCTTGTTGGTTAACACTTCAGAGTGCTAAAGGAGCAATGGTTAACGCTTCAGAGTGCTAAAGGACTTCAAGACTTGTAAACAAGCATAAAATGAACTAAAAACTTGTGAAACATCATTTTTGAGGCAAGGGAGCCTTATTTTTCCAATGAAATGTGACAATTTTCCCCTTGTAAAACTTAAAAAGTTAAGGTCACCATTCATAAGCAAAGTGCAACGAAAAATAGAATTATCCAGCAATAGATCATTAGATGGATTCTTCTCTACCTGTAGTCGCAAAGGTCATTTGATGAGTTCCGAAATACATGCATGTTGTAACCAGTAACCACGGCCCAATCCAGCTTCGTTTCCCAGTAGAATACTAATGGGCCAAATTACAAGCACTTCACCATATAGACCGTATATATAAGGTCCAATGAAATTTTTTTGTATGTCATTGGACAAGGAGCTGTAAAAGTTACTTCTACGGAGTACAAAAAGGCAAAAAGTATCTCAAATGCCATAGGTCCATTTACCTAGCTTAATGTGTGTTTACATTAAAATAATAAATAAATAAATATAAGTAAAAGAACAAGAACATGTATATTATACATTAAATCCTATCATTTTCTTCAACCAGGTTTCGATATTATATACAAGGGATTATATATAATGGCTGATTTACCCTGTCGAAAACCTAATCTTCATTTTCATTTGGTGCATGATAATGTATAATAATTTTTTAGAAACTTTTTATCAAGGCTAATAATGGTTAACTTATAGCTTTTGCAATATTTCTTAATATGAGTGTTTTTTTTTTTTTGGAAAAATTGATATAAATAATCCGAACTATGGGTCATCAAACAAAAATAATCCCAACTACGGAATTATACGGCAACAATCCTAAGTATAGACTTTGTTAATGCTAGTGGTCCACATCTAACGAGATAGGATTTTCCGTTACCTTTATTTATAATAAGACTAAACTACCCTCATCCCCATCCCCAACCCCAACCCCAACACATGCGCAACCACTCCCCTTTTCTTTCTTTCTTTTTCTTCCACCATCCCCTTTCTCTCCTCCCATTTTCTCTCTATGAGACCATCCCATACATGAGGCGTCGACCACTCCCTTCCCCCGCTTCCCTTATGCGACCACTCCCCCTCCCCCCGTGAACACTTCTCCTCCCCCTTGCGTGGCTTTGTTGTTATGTTGGGAGTTCAATTTTGACATTTTTCGGGTGGTTTAGGAAGTGAGTGCAATGTGATGGGTTGTATTG
>CAAKMY010040792.1:0-14562 GCA_901111285.1 Corrigiola litoralis
ATTAGGGCTTGATAAAATGGAACATTAGTGAGGTTGACATTAGACAACGATGTGAAGGATGACTCTCCAAAACCAACTCTGTTTGCGGTATTCAATGGTGTGAGGATAAGAAGATATCTGCACATTAGACAAAAACCAAGTGCGCATTAAACAAAAGCGAAATGCACATATAAGACCACTATTTTGCACATATGGAGTACGACATTTGCACTTACATGAACTAGATCATATGAACTAATTGACAAAACACAATAGTTAAAATGCACATGCAGTTCTAAAAAATTGCACATATAAATTAAAGGAGTTGCACAAATGTGAAATCGTACAAATATACCTTAAATGATTGAAAACAATTAAAAAAAGCAGAATAAATATAAAAATTGTGCAAATACAAAACTATTTTAGACTTAAATTGTGCAAACAAACAAACAACTTGTGCAAACAAAAGATTATACTGTGTAATCCAAATGAACAACAAAACCTAATCAAATTTGTATGAAAAAATTAACTTGTTGAGATGACGATTTCATTTGTATAAAAAAAATACATACACAGTGGAGACTCTCTACAATGGAAGATAGATCTATTCCGTTTCATCTTGAATATCTCGTTTTTAATGATTATATATTCGTGGAGTTCGTTGATGATCTATATTTTACTGTTGATTTCTCTTGTTTTCGTCCATGGATAATGACTTGAAAGCTTGAGATTTGTTTCAATGGAGAAGATGAAGTATACTGCTATGAAATTCTGGGTTATTTTAGAATGGGCTTGTTGTTTGGGCTGGTTTTGATTTTACGGAATCTGGGTTAAGCTTTGTCAACTAGGCTTTTTTATTGGACTGAAATTCTTATCTTTGGGGGCACGGGTACAAGAAGCCCCTGGGGGTATAGTATAATTTGCCGAAATTACACCTCAAACTTAAAACCATCATAACTCACTCATTTCTTAACCAAATCAAGTAAAATTTGTGCCCAAATTCAATGGTTTGATGAGGAGAATCCAAATATGCAGTTACTTGAACAAGATGATGTATGTATTTTTACAGAAAAGTAAATTAAAATTTCGGCCAAAATGAATTTCTCCTTTAAACACCACTTTGAGTGGTGCGACGGTGGGAGCAATGGTGGGGACGACCTCATGGACCCACGACCAATGTGAGTCGCGGGAAATTGGTAGTGCTCATCGGAGAAAATATGGGCAGCCTCATAAAGAGAGGAAAGAGAAACACACAAGCTAAGAGAGGACGACTTTGGTGGTGATGTCCGTCGGCCCTTTGGTCGGAGATGAGAGTTTAAGGAAGTGTTGTTGTGTTGTTGATATTTGATGGGGATGAAGAATGGTAGAGAGGGAGTACGGGTGATGAATGGATAGTGTATAGCAAAAGATGTGTTATGTTTTTATGGTATTGTGGATCTTCCAAAAGAAGGTACTAGGACACCCATCTTTATTTTGGGTGATACTTACTAGGAAAATTATAAGATGGGTTTGACCATTTTAGTGTACTACTAAAAAGATAAACTCAGTTAGAAAAACCGAGTAAGTTTAATTTTAAAAACTTTTTATAACATTAAGTTCCATCTGGAACATCATTTTAACATAAAAATGACATACTTTGGGTTACGATCCCCTTTTTAAAAACAATTTATGAGATCAAAAATATTAATAAATAACAATAGATTATGGGGTGTTAGAGTGATACTCGTCAAGAACCGCAAATCAGCAAGAGCTAGATAATGGTGCTTTGACAAGGTAAATTGTTTTTTTGTTGCGCACCCCAAACAGTTTCACATGACCGCTGACTTTTGTGTCTAAGCCCGCACAACATGGACATGGCCGTTCAACAAGTCCTTATAATTGATCGCGTTCTTTCGCGGTTCATCAAACAAAAGTCAAAGGTCTAAATATTGTTAGTAGAAGAAGCCATTGATTTGCCTTATACGATTCTTAGAGGTGACTGCATGTCTCTTGGGTGGGATAGTGAGTCTACCTCTAAGTCAATTGTATGAATATGGCTCTCGATACTCTCCAATAGCTTAAGCTCTCCTTCGAGCAAATTTCGTAAAACAACATTGATACAATATCAAGAGCCTGGCGAGATCCTTAAATTATTTCCAGTGCTTACATTAAATTTAGGATCATAATATTATACACTAGCTAGTTATTACAGTTGGACAAGACACTCGACCTCACTTTCGACACATGTTTACAAATTCTCTCTTTTGTTGTATATGGATCTTAATTTCAATTAAACAAAAATTTTACTTTGACAATATAGATAGGTTCACATAAGGCAAAACCTAAATACAAATCTCGTCATTTCTCATTAATGAAATTTAAAATCTTTCTTGAGAGGGAGAGAGTAATTCCCTAGAGAGAGAAAATCAATCCCCTTCCATTGACACTCATCAATAACACTAATCTTGGGGCTCGCCGGCGACCAAGCACGATCATCTTACCTCAAATAGTCGTCAGCGAGCCGTGTGCCTTGTGCCTTCTCTGTATTTTTTTTTTAATTTCACAAGCTTCGAAATCGTGCGCTCGCCGCCATTCAAGAAGTTTCCATGTTGCCCTTTTTCATCCAGTTATCTGTTCAATTTATGTGTCTCTACTTCAGGTGGTTCTGGTTGTAGTTTGTTGCTTTATTGGTGTGAGGTATCACGAACCTTATTGTTTGGGAGATCTCTTGTTACTCTTGCTTTGGTTTGTGTCAATATGGAGTCCCATGATTGGGAAATGAGGTTTACACTTTTAGGTGAGGAGTTTGCTAATCAAATGAGCAAAGCTTATGGTTTTGAGAAGTTCTCGGATGATAAAAGAGTTGGGTGGGCAATTGAGATGAAGGAGATGTGTATTAGGCTTTTTCCGAAAGGGGAAGTTGAGTGTGCTGCTTTGGTTTATCAAACTATTGCAGATTGTATTGTGCTAGACATTCCTATAAGTTGCAGAAAGATCGAAGAAATGCCTCAAGTTGATGGTCTCTTGCATTCTTAACCTGGCAGCATGCTACTTGAAGATTAATGAGTTCAGTAACGTTATACCTTTATGTACCCATATTGTACTCTTAGCCCTAGAAATACTAAAGGGTTTATCGTAGAGCAAAAGGTCATGTAAAGGTTGGAGACTTAGAGGCTGCTATGTAGAATATGAAAAAGCTTTGGAGCTTCAACCTCATGACAAGCTTATTGAAAGAGAGGTTGATAATTTGAAAAGAAGGTTGGGAAGAGACAACTACGAAGAAGGCAGGGCAGTTCCGCATACATCTAAGTCGAAGGATCATGTCAGAGTTCAGCACCATAAAGAATTTCCATTTATGAAGGGAGGTGTCAAGGTATGCACAAAAGAGGGTGTATGTGAGAGAAAACATGTTGCATCGGTTTCTTCAGGAGATATTGTGCAAGGTAAGTCTCATGGGAAGCAGCATGAAGAAAAGAAAAGGAATAGAGTGGATTGTACTGCTACTGGAATTATGGAAATGGATTGTTAGGTAAGCTCAACCAATAGCGTAAGTGAGTTTAGAGATGCAATTATGTCTGACAAGATCAATCTTGAAGACGTCTCATCTCTTGAAGACAATGGAGTTCTGTTGTGGGCTCTAATTACATAAATTCCAAAGATGTTAGCTTCCCCTTTTCCAAGCATAGCTTTCGCAATGGCCGAAAAAATAGTTCTCTCCTACACATTTCTCCATCGACTATGGAGAAGCTCAAATCGGGAAAAGGTCTACAATTTTTTAACTCCTCTTTGATGTTTGTGTTGACGATCCGTATCATCTAACCCAAGAAAAGACTTTGAAGGAGACCCTCCATGATGAATCTTCGTGGAAAGCAGAGGTTTCTATGAAGGCTAATAAAAGCCAATTCGAGTTGATGTGGAACAAGGAAATGGTTCTTGTGTGTTAGATTTCGCAAGCAGATCAAAGGTGTGCAAGGTTAGTTTGCATCTGCTTGTGTGGCAAATTCAAGACCTTCTGTTAAGCCTAGAAGGAAAATTTCGAAGTCTACCAAGATGACAAATTATTTATCCAAATCTTTACCAAAGGCTAACAAACAACAAACACCACCAACTTCTTGTGTCACACAAGTTTCAAGTGAGTTGACTGGTATTTTTGTAGGAACATCATCTTCTATGAATAAAGGTAAGCAGAAGAGACAATTGATATCATCAAATAGTAAAGCCTCAAAAGGGAAGAACGACAAAGACACTCACAACATAGCTGTCATTGGTCGGAAAAGGAAAGACGTTCCTCGGCACTCCTCAATTAAGTATAGCCCTCCAAAGAAGAAGTTGGTCATGTCTAATAATAAATTTACTAGTTTGTATTGTTTACTTTAGCGTTGGTTTTGCTTGCTAAAAAAAAAAAAAAAAAAAAAAACCAATACAAAGAACTACCAATTTATAACGAAAAAATTGTCATGCAATGACTACATTGCATTTAGGTTAGAGCTTTTTGCAATTCACTAATAAATTCGATAGACAAAGTTGAAATAGAACCATCCTCTGTAATCATAAAGCTAATAAATAGACAAATCTGGTCCAATGGCATCTACATTATATCCACTTCTTCATGTTCATGAAGCCCATCTACATCAACATTATCATCAATTTCCTCATACTGCATCACAAACATATGCATCAATAACTTTGCAGATTAACAAAATTAATATTACGCAAACTGTTTTTAGAATGATTTCTATATGTTGGTTTTTTGTTTAGTTGGTTGCTTTTCTTTTTAGGGAAGCCTTTTGGTTGGTTTCATTAGGGTTGTATTATGTGAAAAATTAATACAAATCCTAGCTAAATTCCTTCCAAAAGAAAAACAAATTAACAAATAAATAATTAAACTGAAAGGATATAGTTTCTTCACTTGATTATTACGTATCTTTTTTAGAACTTTTTTTTTTTGAATTTCATAAACTTTTTGAATTTGGCTTAATTTTCTAGAATTCTCTTAATTTTCCTATTTCTAAACCTTTTTTGAAAAATAGGTGAAATAAGTTGAAGAGAATATGCCCTGGACCAATCAAATCCAATCCTTTTTCAAGCAACTGCCAATGACTACATCCTAATCTGAAGTAGCTCGACAATCTATAATAAAACATGTAACCAAAAATAAAGCTCTCAACAAGTTTGACAAAGGCACACTATACTTCAAAATTATCAAAAAGAATATTCCCACGGAGCACAAATAAAGATGGACTCGGATGAACAAACCTGAGAGTAATTGTTTTTAGTCACAGGAGGAAGGGGTGGAACTAGAAATTGAAAGTGAATCTTGGTAGAGTCAGGACTTCCAACCACCTCAGTATTCCCATCTGCCTCTATTAGCTCAACAAAGTCATCAATAGCATGAGCAGCCATGCTGGTCGATGGTGCCACAAGATTTGACTCCAAGATCTTCAGCTGAAAACCATCCAAGATAAGAGAATTAGCAAAACAAAGACCTTAACTAGCATTGGCATTAGCAACATGTGAGATAATATCCATCTCAGCACGTCGCACAAGCACATCTGGATGTTATAAATCCTGTTGGGCAAGACTAATGGCCAACACTATAACCCCATTTTTCACGTGTGCATGTAAAATGTCCTATGGCTCAACCCTGCAGACTGCATTAAAATTGTAGATTGAGCGATTAATCCACTGAAAACAGGTATTGATTTGAACCAATCAGTGCTGGAACGAACTTACAAACATCAACATTTGACAAACACAAGACCCTCGAACAATAACTTGGTTCAGCAGTTAGAACAACCCTCCGTAAATTTTTTATGTAGTCCAGTGAAGAGGTTGGAGTGAATAGAAATATGCAAACACTGGATTCTGGCAGGAAACAACTGAACTAAGAACTGCAGATTTACAGAACGCAATCTTCCTGACACCAATGAAGTACGAAAATATCAAGCAAAGAGCTTGAAGAAAGACAGAGAAATAAGAAATACTTTATCTGAGCTCTTAGCAGTATCCTTCCGTCTAGGCTTCCTTTCACTAGACATGCGTGCAATGTCTTCTCTTGTGCTACCCACTTCAGCTTCTCCATTACCATCAAACTCTAAATATGAGAATCTCCCAGAAACCTCATGCCTGACTCCTTGGCCTCTCACAGTATCAGCTGTGATATAACAAAGTATAAACCCACTTATTGTTTGCACCAACAATATTTTAGACCTTTAACTCTTTTTTACAGAAATGTTAGAATTGATTATGGCTTTTTGTGAAATAAATTTGAGATAATATGGTATGTTATATGAACATATGATTAAACATTAATCAAGATTTTTCTGTTTCTCATAGATCTTCTCAACATGCTGGAATTATAAATGCACTGACGCAAACTATCACCTCAAAGCTCATTAATTTATGTCATCCCACCTCAGAACAAGTAAAAGTATAACGTTTAGCAAGCAGCATAGAAATATATCTTAGAGTGAAAAGGAAAAAGAAACATGCTTGAACAGCTGCACAGCCAAATAAAGTAAGCCAATGCCTTCTTGAAAAATATTCATGATATCGACGAAAAAAGTTCTTTTCAATAACATATAACTATACTAACAAATAGGGTGGACTTACGAACAACAGAACAAGCAATCTTCTTAAACAGCCTATGAAAAAAAGAGAGCATGTCAAACAAGCAATGCATCATTAACAAGAGGTAATTGTGATATTATTGTCAACAAATCATAAAAACATTTCCGAAACCGAGAACGAAAAAGGAAAGATCACAATGTCAGACCTTCTTTTCCTACCCATCCCCCATTTTATTTAGCTGCCAGCCACAACCACTCAACCAGTTAGGGTCACCAGTAGATGGCTAGAAAAACCCCAGGGACTTGTGGCAACAGGCAATCGAAGATCTTAAAACAATGTCTTTCCACCCTTACATGCCTCTCCTGTTCCTGGCATACATATCTGGCCATCAAGAGTACTCACTGGTTGCTTCAAATCGATTGCAACAACCAACCATCTCAATACTGAGCCACTTCTACGAGAAGGGAAAGAACGAAAAGAAATTGAAAGGCACAAATCTAGGTTACGTCAGTGGACTCTGCCAATTCTATTAAAGGTCTTATAACAACAACCAGCATTGGCAGGCAAGGCAGCAGCGGCAGAGGGCCGGAGTGGTATCATCAGAAGGGTACATTCTCCACACCACAGACATACCTTAGTGAATTTCAAAATAAATAAAAAGTATAGTATAATAATGTCATTATTAGGACAACCATGTAAAACATATAACTTAGATGGATAGACTAGGTATTTATCATATTAAAATTTTCAATGGAATTGATAGATGTAGTCTTACAAACTCTTACAGATACATATTACTCGGAAAGAATTCAATTACCATATCCACATTTATTTCTTCAATTTTTATTTTCTTTGGATGAGTACACAGCTTTTCGAAATTTTTGATTAGTGAAGATCATTTTTATAATAGTACAGAAACTCAATGACGTTCATATCTAATTGTTACATGAACTGACAACTGAAAAGATGTTACCTGATTTTGAACCTTGTTGGACTCCCACAGTGCTAGAAAGCGGTCTCCTTATAGAAGAATGATCCTTCAGTTCTGGAACTGCCTCATCTCTAATAATATTAGCATATAAATGATCTTCACTAGCACCAATATGGGCAGCATCCATGCCAAGCTCCTGCACCACCTTCTCAAGTTGAACTTGACACCTGAATTAGCATGACATACATTGTAAAGGGCTGAACCTCAAAATAAGCAATAAAAATGAAGCAACAACATTGGCCTTAGACAAAAATCAGAAAACAATACTCCCATCACTGGATCATTCAAGAGAGATCAAGAATCGAGATGTATGCAGGATACCCAAAAGACAAGAGAAACTTATCTCAAGTTTTGAATATAACAGTAGGAAGGGATTATCAACATCTTAGGTTAAAGAATTAGGCAGGGCAGAACCAGGAAGAAGTAACAATACTAAGCTGATGACAACAAATGCGCTTATGCCAGAAACTTGCCTCTTTATTTCATCTTCCAGCCCAGAGCAATGGACATGTGCGCTAATTAACTTCTTAATTTTCGAAATGACACTGAAAACCATGAAACAAAGATGAGGATCCTGTTCATCTTTAACCAGTAATTTTCAGAGAATAGTCCAAGCATATCAAGAAGCAGGAAACTCATAAATAATACCTGCTAGACCTATCCTTTTCTTCTGACAGTTGAGCCTCAAGATCTCTGATTCTAGAAGAAAGGCTATCTGCTTCTTGTACCCGCTTTACCAATTCAATCTTTGAACAATAAATAAACGTTAAGCAACTATTCACACATAGTTAAAACACAAACAACATTAAAGGAGTACACAGATGAAATTATGCCATGCAAAATTAGCAATATATTCATGTAAAACAAGAAAAAACAACATTAGAGGAGCACACAGATGAAATTATGTCAAACAACGATAAGCGTCTAGTCAATCTGATAAACAACACACGCAATGGAGTCATTCCTACATGGATCTCACGCGTACATGTTACACATTACGCATGAATCCCTGCTAGTTTCCCCCATCTATCACTTTGAAAACCATATCTGGTTTTTATCATCTCATGCCAAAGAATGTTGATTCTAACTATAATGGACGTTTTCCCACTGAAGCGATGTTCTTATTTTTTAAGATGTGAAACCTCCTCTAGGCTAGAGGGCGTGATCCCACTAAATTTCATTAAGAGCAAAGAAGAAGATACTAAAATACCGTCAACGCGCAAAAATTTAACTAAAGAACCAGAATAAATCAATACTATTTTCTAGATAAGAGAAAATGTTATTATGAAAGAACTACTATAGAGAATAAGTTGTCGAAATAAAACAAAGCCTAAAGATCCTAAAAAGAGTATCGAGTTTCCATGAGGAAACCTTTCCTAAGACGAGCCCCTCATAACTGTTCTTGGATTAAGTTTTTCAATCCTCTACTCCAAATTCTCTTTCTAGGTACACTAGAGCCTAGTCCTGAATCTTCATTAGAAAATAATAAGCTCATTTTCATTTACAGTAGACGATTTTGCAAGCGATCATGTGCCTCTCAAGTACTCTTTCTGTCCAACCCGCTGGATTCTCGACAGTTTTCAAAAATTGATGTCGAAAATCCAGTGGGACAAAGGGAGTACCAAGAATGCCAGACCGAATATGAGTTCGGAGGTAGAATCCCCACTATAGTCACTGATATCTTATCCATCTTGATCTCCTCCTGAGTGTTGTCTCTTGGAGACTGTTGTTTGTAGTACCATCTGGTTGGTTCATGAAAAACTTACACATCTTACGGATCAATTGGCGCACTTACAGATATCATTGTCAGGTGAGCAGATCAAAGCAGTGTCTTGTCAACTTATCAGAATCTGTACAATAGTTACTAGTATCTTATCCATCTTGATCCCCTCTTGAGTGTTGTTAACCATCTGGTTGGTTCATGAAAAACTCACACATCTTACAGATCAATTGGCGTACTTCAAGAAACGTAAGATTGTTCTTCTCACTAATTACACTCAAGACTCATATTCCAAAATTGTTCCCCAGCGTGATACCACATCCTTGTCTGAGCGTAGATCACATTTTCACCCCACTGAATGTTTGGCCTTGACACTACTACAACATCAACATGCCTTCTCAAATTCCTAGATGCAGGAGTGGAAGGAGTACAGGGTTGGTAACCACACTGCTCCCTTCCAGAAGTACTGGCGCTATAACCTCATTGTTCCCCACCAAAAGTACTACTAGAGGCACTTTAATATTTTTACATAATCCTCAACCTGTACTATCCTCGCCAAGCCTATCCGTTGAATTGCCTTTGACACCAGATGACCCAAACTCATCAAGGAATCTCTCCTAAGACCACCGCCTTCATAATGAATATTCAATTCCAAGTTCGCCAGCTCTCTAGATGATCTCTCTTCTGCTTTCTAGCCACAACCCAACCACGGGTAAAATAAAATCACTCGTACCCTTCTCCAGCTTTTCAACCACAAACCTTCATAACTTTATGAGGGACAAAAATTACAAGCAATCTCCATCTCATATACTTGGGAATAAAAAAAAAAAATGGGGCTTGGTCACCATTGTTAAAAAGAAAGATATGGGTACAAATCAGCAAGTTTCAAGATATAGAAAATAGTGCACTCTATTAAATAGCCAACTATGTTACATGTGACGTGCAACCAAAATTATAACAGAAAATCTAAAGACATATCATTGTCAGGTGAACACATCAAAGCAGTGTCTTCACAACTTATCAGAACACCTCCTCCCCAACACNNAAAAAAAAAAAAAAAAAACACAACACAATAGGTGCATACATAAGTCGTATGAATATTGTTAATACATGATGGTGAAGTATAAGACAGATTAAAATAATAACCCACAAACGAGGCCTTAAATTGTAGTAAGACACTTTATTCGTTAATAAAAAGAGACATACTTAAGCAGAAATAAACATATCAGACCATAAAGAGTGCAGAGTTAAAAGTAACCTCCAGTTGATTTTTCCCATCAAGAAGCACATTAACCTCATATTCGACCTGCTTCAGCTACAGCAGAAATTCAAAGCAGACTACATGAATACAAGCCTTTCGACCCAATGAACAAAATACAGTCCCAACATTCTTTGTACCTCATCCTCAAGCTTAATTCTAGAATCTGATGATACAAACTTTTTATCTTTGCTGCAGTAGGCCGTAGCATATGAACTTCTGAAGGTCCCAGATAAGTCACTCTGACCATCCATTTGGTCATGTGTCCTATATCTCCTATCATCACAAAACAAAATAACTCGATCACTAAATTTAACCTAGTTGACTTTATAAAACCCACTTACTGCTTTTTGTCATTGGACTCATTGGATCTATCAATCATATTAATACACAAAAAGGAAAAAGAAAGAGTAAGAAGCAATCTTAACATGGTATACACCCTGCATAAGGCAGGGTCTCAGAAGGTTTAAAATGTACGTAGCCAGACAATCTTTCACTAAGTGCTGCAGAAAAATAATGTTAACCAAAATTGCTAACAGATCCAAATGGGATGTTCGTTCCTAGACCAAGGTTGACTTTCAATTAATTATGATATGTCCGAGTAAGTAGCATAAAAGGAACTCCTAAAAATTTTGTTTTGTATCTCAAGACTCCCTATCATGATATGCAGAATACACTTACGAAATATGTATATCAATATAAGATAATTCAAAGTCCAAGGCCCTAAACATTGTTTCTTGCTTGAATTCACTCTTATCGCACTCTAAAATAGTCTACTCAGACAGCTATGGAAATGGAAGTATCATGTTCTGATTAGTTCAGATGATACAGCAGCCAGAAACCCAGCAAAACAAAGTAATATCTATGAATGTCTACACTAAAGCATTAAGACAGAAAAGGCTCTTTTGGTTTCAATAAATTGGAAACTTCAACTGAAAAATGAAATCGAATACAAACTCTACAATTTCGACCGAAACCCACAGTTTTTACTTTGGTGTATGAAACATAAGAAAATGTCAAACAGCTTAGCAGCGTTAATCGTAAGTAAGGCCATGATACACAAAGCTTTCAGACACTTACTCATTTTCATATACACAAATGATTCATAATTAATTAATTAAAACTAATGGCAGAGGACATGTTGGGCTACAAAGACGGAAAATCATATTGTTTAAGGCCCAGACGCTACCTTAGAAGCTAGAAATACCTAGTAATTATAGCAGACCGAAGTGCTCAATAACCAAAATGGCAGAGAAATTATAATGGCTATGTGAGACATGTAAAAAATTTCAACTTCTTAAACAATAGAAGAAGAAAAATACATAGCTGCTGAAATACTTCATTTTTTTCTGTATCTTTTCGAAACAAAAGGATGTCCGACCATTCTGTTTTGTAGAATCTGGAGATTTGGCATGACTAAAAGCCAGAAGATGTAAGAAAATCTGCATTGGATACATTTTAAAAAAAGAAATAACAAATAGTAGTATCTTAACAAAACACATGATAGATAAAACTGGACTAACCAGTTGACCAGCATCCCTACCAGGAGCGCAAAGAACAAAGGATAGCACAATGGCACCTCTTAAAAGTGTTTATTGCGGAGTCAAATAAGATAAGAACACAGCTGGTACAAGCAAAATAAAGGAGATGTACAGAATAGGAATTGCTTAGCAAGACATATAGAAGTGAAACGTAGCTCTCAACAGAGAGCAGAGAAAACATTACTATAAAGAGATTACAAAGCAAAGATGGAGACAAGTTAGCAGCTAAAACAAGAAGAGACTTTACTTAGTTTTGTTCTACAAAACGATTGACAACAGAGTTTGACTGCAGTAAAAACGTCCTGAATATGAAGGTTTTGTTACACTATGGCTTTATGTTTGATGTCCCCCTAAATGTGCTTTTTACCTGTTCGAGATAGACAAGACTGAAACCCATCTACCTTCTCTTGTTTCTTTAACCTAAACCAAATTACATGCCTAAATGTCCCAATTTATATGCAAGCATTAGTAACTAAGATTATGAAAATAGTTAACTATGCTTTTATCAAATAATAAAGAGGTAGTGCAATCAAGAAGTTCAATTGCACATGCAATCAACTCCCCAAAGTACACACTTCTGAATGATAAGCTAAAAAACAGTAGAAAAATCACTTGAAAATTTCAGGAATTATGTCGCTGTGTCTGGAAAACAGAAAAAGTTACATCATGCCTCCTATTGTGCTTTTTACCGTGACCTTCAAAATGTTCACCTAAGTTTCAGTTTCGTTATTCAGTAGAAATTTCATTTTTCCTCAAGCTGGAAACCAATTGATGTGGCATGGCCATATTGAGCAAAAACTATCACAACAAAGACAACAAAGCAACAAAGACAACAAAGCAACAAAGACAAAGATGCAACAAAGACTATATCAAGCAGCCAACATTCCACGGATATTTTAAGAGCAAAATTTCCAAAATTTACCTCCTTTTAGTGGGTGCTGGAGGAATAATTCCTGCAAAAGATTCAGGGATGGAACAATGAGTCTACAAGAAGGCAGACAACAATAGTTTACAAAATTGAGCACAAAAAACTAACGTGAATTCTCAATAAACATCTCTGGATATTAGTTTAGAGCTGTACTAGAATGTCATATACCAAACATTGATGGTCATTCCATACAAAAAAACTGTGTATGGGGAGATTCGTCCACAAGAAAAATTTTAAATCAGTTTAATCCCTCAGATGTGAAAGTGTACACTCATCTATATTTCAAACCTTGAAACATTCTTAACTAGCCAATACAAAACAAGTAGAAGGATGCCGTGCTTACTTCTATATGCATGTGAACCTCTCGAATCTCTTCCGGGAGAGTATCTATGCTGTGGAGAATGCTTCCTATCAAGCTTATTTCTCAAATCATTACCCCTGTCACTCGGCCTTTCTGCTATGGCAAAAACAAAAAATTTCAAAGATCCTGTTTATCGTTTGAGGCTGACAGTTGCAGAGTGCCACAAACTACTGCAT
This sequence comes from Corrigiola litoralis, assembly GCA_901111285.1. Taxonomy (NCBI): domain Eukaryota; kingdom Viridiplantae; phylum Streptophyta; class Magnoliopsida; order Caryophyllales; family Caryophyllaceae; genus Corrigiola; species Corrigiola litoralis. Next base: position 13,504 of record CAAKMY010040792.1, read on the forward strand.
AGCTAACCTTACGCTCCCATGGAGTAATATGAGTAACACAATAATGAACAGAAATAGTGCAGCGCTCCTCATTTTGAATGGTCTCACAGATACATCACCAGCAAGTAACGATAGATACAAATACATGTGACTGTGATCTTATAGGATGAAAACAATTGATATGTCAAGGAAGTAACAGACATAATTGCCCATCTTCTGGTTAGCGAGCTAGGTTATCAGTGGAACAGATCTCCTGAATGCCATATACTAAGACATTAAGAATTAAGATACTGAATAGTCCCACATGTCTGTGATGGAACCTCAGAAGCTCAATACAAACATAGTGTTGCTGGAATAATTACCACAAGGTCAAGGTCCGCTTACATCGACGGGGGAGAGCTTAACATGAGAAGCAATCCAGATTTTCTGATCTGAGGGTAGATAAATTTAGAATTCTGGTCCTTCGAACATCACTGTATCATAGATGCATGACGACGGCCGATTAAAAGATTATCCAGGTATAATATCCACTATCAACTTAACAATGAATTGTCCAGCGTCATACTTTCTGACATGATAAGCCAAAAAGCCATCAGCTGATAGTCAGTTTACGAAATTTACCAACAGCGGTCCTGCTAATATAACATGGCAAATTTGAGAAAGCATATTTAACAAAATCTCCATAAATAGAGTCAACCTATTTAAAGCTCTTTGGTATGTTGAGCAAATCTGTGTCAATAATTCCATATACTGTAGTAAGATAAGAATGGAAGATTTTCACACCAAAACATTCAAAGCTAGACTGCAAAAGAACCTTATTTCTCACCAGCAGATTAAGAACCAAATGCATAGTATGATATGATCATATGAGTCACTAGGAAGAAACCAAAAATACTCCTTTAATAAAAACAGCTTGTGATCAGTTATTACTTATTAGAATGTTACAAATCATCAATATGGAGCACTAGCATCATACTCATGAGAGCATATGTACCACAGAGTAAATTGTATGCATAAGAGAGGACCACAAAAAGAAACTTCAGTTGTTCGTTCAACACCTCCCCCCTTCCCCACCCCCCC
>CAAKMY010040807.1:4640-19979 GCA_901111285.1 Corrigiola litoralis
GGATTTTTTTGATAGTCGCCAATTATATATATATAAAAAAGAAATGAATTATTATCACTCACTCACTACACTACATGCCATATGGTAAAGTCACGCATGGTTGTCGTCTTACGTGTCTTTCTAGATACTGAACAATTCGCGGATTTGTTTCCTTGGGACGAAAGAACACCCCCAGAAAAAAAAAGTCCTTTCCATAAGCAGGGCACCAACTCTTTCTCTGACTAAATAAATTTTTTAATGAGTCATGACCACATCAACTGTACTTAGGCATCATCTTACACCATAAAAAAGGATATGATTATCACTGGTAATTACAGACAACCTATAATTAACGGTCATATGGCCTAATTAATTATTTTCTACAACCTAATATATTAACAAATTATTATATTACTTATTCCACATGTAATTTAAAGATCACTATAATATTAGTTTATGCATACATTGAATTTGGCTATGACATATTTTGAATTAGGANNTTGAATTAGGATATGAAATATATTGAATTAGGATATGAAATATATTGAAATTAGGTTGATATTTATACTAACTTAGCCTAATATCATAAGACACAAATGCCTGACAATCAAGCCTAAGTTACTTAATATGATATTAGACTTGTACAAATAGCAAAAAAATTATTCCGAATTAGGCCACTTCATATACTAAATTAGGCGACTGAATGTACATAATTAGGCTATGACATAAAATAATTAATTTCTATAGCCTAATACATTAAAAAATCATTATATTACATTGTCAACACAAAATTTAACTCTTGTTCCGTATAACTGTTCAGCGCACGGTCAAACAACTTTTTAAACCCCAAGTTCCTTGCCTAGGTGTCAACATACTTATATGCATTCTAAATTATATGCCACAAAGATAACATGTGCTTTGAATTAGGGAAGACCTCCTTAATTGTTGTTGTCATAACATGATATTGATAGGTCATTATTGTTCGAGGATGGATGCTTCGCATTGTTTCATGAACGTGTTGTACAACCATAAATAGTACTGGTTACTCTCCGACACAACAAAGCCAATCCCAAACATACAAATTCGAGTATGATTATTCATACCCACAAAAAATGAACATACCAAGTCCCATTTGTGTGTCCTATAAGCCCCGTGTTTACCTACAAGCTCATTAAAAGGCTTTGTAATCCACCCTCGTTTGGTGGAGTCTCACGAACAACCCACACATATCATTATCACTATCCAACATAAAATCAAATAAAAAATGATGCTCAAATTCTTGCCTCCTTTTCAGTTACAAGAATGAGACAATCAGTACTATCGAAATGCTTCTTCTCAACTCTCCTTACCGCATTAACGCCATCAAAATAATTCCAACTCTCCTTTTCAGTTACAATTTGCTCACGGAGTCAGGGCATTCACGAATGAGGCATTGGGTCCTCGAGTTTTAGGTTGGAATTATTTTGATGACGTTAATGCGGTAAGGAGAGTTGAAAAGAAGCATTTTGACAATATTTATTGTCAAACTCTTGTAAATAACCTGAAAAGGAGGCGCATGGTTTTTCTTTGAATTCATGTTGGATAGTGAAAATGCTATGTGTGGGTTGTTTGTGAGAGACCATCAAATGAGGGTGGACTATGAAGCTTTTAATGAGTTTGTAGGTAACGACGGGACTTATAGGACAAACAAATGAGACTTCGTCTGTTCGTTGTTTGTGGATATAAATAATTATAGTCGAATTTGTATGTTTATGATTGGCTTTGTTGTGTCTGAGAGTACCAAGTACTATGTATGGTTGTACAACATGTTCTTGAAGTCAATGAGAGGCATCCATCCTCACCTAATGACCGATCAATCTCACGCTATGGCGACAACAATTAAAGAGGTCTTCCCCCGAGTCAAAGCACATGTTATGTTTGTGGAATATAATTCAGAATGCAGATAAGTATCTTGGCCATCTAGGCAAGGAGCCTGGATTTAAGAAGTTGTTTAACCGTGCGATGAAGATTTGTCACAAGTAATATAATATTGGTTAATGTATTACAATATTAGTTGTAGAAAACAATTAAGTATATGCCATAACCTAATTATGTATATTTAGTCGCCTAATTTAGTATATGAAGTAGCTGTAGACATGAAAAATTTATTAATGTCTATAAAATAATAAAAATAAATTAACTTGGGTCAATGTAAACATTTGACTCCATTTTGATTTAGCCCCACCTTATTTGGGTCAACCCATATTGTTAGTTGGTTTATTTGGGCCAATCTAACATGATGATTAAATCAAAGTTGATTGGACCAAGCCCAGTACAAAGGCCCATGGCTTCCAAGCCTGCTAAGGGTAACTCATATTCCCTATAAATAGACTCCAAAAGTCTCATTTGAGGGGGGTTGGAAATCAGAAATCATTCAGAAGGCATTGAAGTTCTTCCCGTGCTCTCTGTAAACCATTTCCACAAAACTCACATATTTGGAGAGATTCAAGTCCCAGGACCCTATCTAAACAAGCATCGTGCTTGGGGGCATACTCGTCGCCTGCGCGTGTATTCTGCACCTACGGAGTAGAATCAGAGGATAGATCCATACTTTGTATTGATCAAACTAGAGTTTGTATTCACGTATCTGATATTAATATAAATTTATATTTGTCTTCTTATTTTGTATCTTATTTACTTTGATATAAAATTTGTGTTTACAGTAGCCTAATTCGAAGTTTTTTTTTGCTATGTGTGCTAGTCCAATATCATATTAAGTTACTTAGGCTTGATTTTTAGGCGTTGTGTCTTATAATTTTAGTCTAAGTCATTATAAATATAAACTTAATTCAATTTAAGTCATAGCCTAATATATGCATAATCTAACATTATATTGATATGTAAACTACGCGTGGAACAAGTGATATAATAATTTGTTAATGTATTAAGCTTTAGAAAACATTTAATTAGGCTAGATGACTGTTGATTGTAGGCTATTTGTAATTGGGTGATAATCATATATGTTACTATGGTGTAAGATGATGCTTGAGTACAATTGTCGTGGTCATGACTAGTAAAAAAATTGTTTGTTTTAAGAAAGAAGTGGTGCCCTACTTATGGAACTGACTTTTTTTCCTGGGGTTTCCTTTCACCCCAACGAAACGGGTCCTTAAATAGTTCAGTATCTAAAAAGGCATGTAAGACGACAACCAAGTGTACGATATGGGCATGTAGTGTAATGAGTGAGTGGAGGAATAACGAGTCGAAGGACAATATCTTGTGTGCTCAAGGCACTCCGAACCCCATGTGCCTTGCTCATTGCTCGAGGACGCAACTAATTAAGTTATTCTTTCACATATCATATTTGATTATGAAAGGTATTATAATAATGGACTTCTGCTACTATAATAATGGACTTCTGCTACTTTGCGAATTAATCGACAGCTTGTTCAAATGCCTCAACGTACTATAATAATGGACTTCTGCTATTTGCGAATTGATGTTCGCTCTTTGATTCCCTAATATGGGAAAATAACGATGTCAAATTTCAACAACATATTGTTTTTATCTAATCCTAATTTCAGATTCAAATTTTAGTTGCCTAAAATATAACTTACATAGCCTAATTTGCATAACAACAAATCTCATAAACACATTCTGATAGGTGTAATCATATACCATATAGTACAGGGCATAATATATATCACTACATAGCTTAATATATTGAACATATCAACACCTATATAATACACTCACATTGTAAGTTCAACACCCATAGTGTAATCATTGCACATACTAAAGAAACATGTAACAAGTCAGTCATTGCAGAATCTGTTGGTTGCCTCTTGACCTTCAAAACCCCTACAATTGGAAGGGAAATTGCTCGACCATAGTGGTCAAATATTAAGTACATCATACTAGTAACATTACAAAGTCACTACCACCCTTACCTAGACTCCCTTTTCACAATATACAAATGTATCCATAACATTCGACACCTCTTTGAGAAGCTTAGCCAACCATGACCATCCTATTAGTATGAGATTTCTTAAAGTCGAATGTGTGCTTAGCCAACCATGATCATCCTATTATTATGAGATTTGTTCAAGTCGAATGTGTGCTTAGGCAACCATGATCATCCTAATCTTAAAAACAAATCTCACTACACTACATGCTAGCAAGACAATCTCTCTTGTTTAACACAACAAAAAATCTCATAAATACATTCAAATTTGTGTAATCATATACTACATAGTAGAGAGCTTAATATTTTTTTTTATTGTTATATAGTCTATCACAGTACACATAACGACTAAAAAAATTCAAGCACCCACATTTTAAAGTAAGAACTAAACTATGAATCAGTTGTCTAACATGTGAATTCAACACTCACGTTCTATATTAGAAACCGATATATAAAATATTCAACACAAATATAGTATAAAAATATGAATTAAATTTGAACAAATAAGGATTCAAATACCAAAATAAGGAGGAGAAATATTACCTCTAAGGCTCGATTTGTTTATTCATTTTTCATCAATGGTTGCAAATTGTCATTTTTAGTCCTAACCATAATGAATGTTGTAGTTCATGGTTTTTTTTTTGGTGGTAATTATTGAAAGATGATTATGGTGTGAAGGTTGATTATGGAGAGGAATGAAGGAGTAGGGATTGAGGGAGTAGTTTTAGGGTGGTTTTGTTTAGGCTTAGAATTAGGAGAAAGTTATAGATGTAATAGTTGTTTTTTTTAGGCTAAGAAGTAGGAGTAGGATCTACGTTTTGTTTGAGTGAAGGAAAAATTAGGACTTTAGGAGAATTAACAGATAATGACTTTAATACCCCTGTATTATACATACAACAAGGTGTAAAAATTAGTATTGATAATTGTTGAACAAACTGTTACGATAATGCCAACATTAGAAAAAAAAGCGCCTATTTTTATTTGATATTCTGTAGTTTTTTTCAAATAAGTGAAATTACATGCTTTGTGCGCTTGATGTACATACAATGATACAACTTGTTAAATTGTTCTTATTGTGATTTGTGAGTATAACTAGATACTCATAAAAATCATCGTATTCGTCTTCAATACTAATACGCTTCCGTACTTGTGGAATCTACTTTTTTTGGTTGCATGTCTAAAATTTTATGAGTCTTAAGATAATTAACAAAAAATTATTAATTCTTCCTGTATTAGCTAATTAGCTTACTACTCTTAGGAGTTTGATCTTAACTCCTCTAATTTCAGTAGTTGTAAAGTAAGATTCGATGTTAGCTGCATTGATTAGGCTACAAAGTATTGGTAGTCGTAGCAAAAAAAAAAAAAAAAAAAGGGGGCTTTGAAGGATGTGGGACGGATCAACCTGGTAAAGAACTGCATCTTATTACAACAGCGAGGACAAATCATACATTGAGTTTCTGTCAAACTCCATATTGTTCCTGTGACCAGCCTACTGAGTATGGACATTAGGACATATAAGATTTGGAACACTTTTGACTTCAAAACAGAGCTTTCTCAGATTAATTCTCAGAAGTTCATCAACAAAGATGAGTGATATTTACATTTGACTATGTAGAAGCAACTTCACAAACGTGTACTACTCTGACGCAAATCTAATTCTATTGTCTCCTTGTACTATAAGAAGTGCCTTATTCAACCTCTTAACAACAGATTTGGATATCATTGGCCCAAAATAAACACAATAGAGAGTAACAGGGTCAGTGGATAAATTTGCTTTGCATGTTCACTGTGTACTTCTGTTGGCCTAACTGCAAAACTCAGTTGGCAGTGAAAGCTCTGGGCAAGCTCTGAAGTACGTTGAGTAAAATCAGCTAAGCAGCGAGTTTGGCGTTAATCAATCAAATTCAAGTACTACTTTCCCAGGGATGGTCTTTGTCTCTTTTGCCTCATGAGCTTCTTTTACTTGTACAAATGGGAATGTCTTCTCAACAGGCACTTTCAGTTTTCCAAGTTCAGTAAGCCTGCGGATCTCGTGTAAACCTTCAGAATCAGCTCTCATATATGTCCACCAATACTCTGAAACACAAGAGCAGACGTCATCATTTATTTGTTCATAGCTTCCACATAGGTGTAACAATAAGGGAAGTGATTCAACAGTGAAATTCTGTTGCATAGCGGCAAAAGCTACAAAAGTTGGATGGAAGTTACAACAGAGCTTATAAACTGAACTTAAGAAGAAAAAATGAAATATTGGGGTCTATGACTATTCTTTAGAAACACCAAAGGGCCTGCCCTGATATGCTATCTATTAAGACGCGAGATCAATAGTGAAGACTTAGAACTATGGCCAAAACATGAGAGATCCCAGCTATGACATGCGAGTAAAATCGCTTTCAAGTTTCAACAAGCTCAAAAATATGCAATATTCTTATTGCTGAGAAGCTGAGGGGAAAAAAACATATAAACAGAGATTTCTGGTGGTTTGAGCTACTTTTGTTCAGTTATCCACCAAGAATCATAATGGGGGAAAAATCCGTTGGCACACATTAAATATCAAGGGGGCGATATTGCCACAGCCAAAATGGACTTTTTCATGGGAACAACACAACAAAAAATACTGTACCACCAAGCATTCACCTCTTCCCACTTATTCAAACCTATTGAGCACAGTAAAAACTGAAAAGCAAAACTGTCCAGGAGAGATTCATACACATGTATGACAAATATTATTCCACTATTCTTTCTTATTCCAAAGTATCGATCTTCCACCATATCTCCTATGAACTGGTGGTTGAGAAATGATTTAACCCAACCTTCAGGACAGAAATTTGCATATGGGTTTTGAAGGGTTTGGAACATTACAGATGATTTTAAAGAAAAAAAATCGATAAAACATAAAGTGCATGATCGTTTTTCTCACATTAGCTGTAAAACAAGGCGTCGATACTTCCCATTAGAGAAGGGGAGCAAAGACCCAGTTTAGTAAATGAGAAGGAAGAATTTTTCAAACTTTCAGAAGCTTATAAAAGAACGGTTTCAGTAGACACTCAACGGCTCAACGCAACTACATTTGAGAAAGGAAATTAGTTGCATAAAAAGGAAAGGCCGAAATTGATTTCCCATATGATCCAAATAATGGCAACAGAACTGCGGTTAGGATTATAGCTAAAAATGGACGAAAGAAGCCCGAAATTTTGCTCTTCAAATCTCTTTCAACTTTTAGATTTTTGTACTGACTGAACGAAAAAGATGGTTACAATGCTAACCAACAATTTTGCTTTTGCTGTACATAGGTCACTTTTGTGTTGACCACTCAACGGGTGGGCTCAAAGCTCAAATCTGAGGCATAATGGGTATTCTACAGGTTATTCCCTTGAAGAACACATTCAGGGCGTGGCAGTATCGCCACCCAATAAAAAAGCTTGTCCTCAGAGAAAGGAGTCTTATACAATTAAAACTACAATCACAACTATTTCAAAACAAGCTAAATATTGTATCACAGAAACTCCATGGAAAACAATATTCAAAGACACTAGAAATCAGGATAATAGTAACAAAAAAAAAAAAAAAACACTTTTCTATAAATTTTATACAAATAATTCCTGAAATCCTGCTTTTATGCTCCAACACTACATATGAGCTTTAAGATAAAAATATTAGTTTTTAAGATAAAAATGTGAGCTTGTAAAATTTATTGTAAACTTTAAATTATTCCTTATAATTTGCAAATAATATCAGCTCACCCCTTTTTTTTTTTAATTGAAAGCTTATACGTCAGACCATAATTTATCTCACTGCCTAACCCAAGTGTTACTGTAGGTTTGAACTTATTGTCACTCCAAGACATCTTAAATGCTGTTGAAATAAGAGTTATTGATTTACTGACAAGCCCAAAGTTCACTACATACTACACTACTACTCTCATATATGGATATGCAAAAAAGTAAGACAATGCAAGAAATGCTCGCTTGTCTCATAGTAACAACACAATTAGCAGATACAACTAAAGGTTGTAGATAAAATCTTACACATTTTCCGAAGCATTTTCTTTTGACAATACTTCTACTAATGGCAGCTCAACTTAAAACTATTTGACTTGCCATGGAAAACATGCTTGTGCAGTTCTATTAGATCTTTCCAAAAAAATTGATTGGTTCTATGCAATTGGAAGGTATCATCGTGTTTGGAGGTATCTTAGACGACAGAAATTAAATAATCTACGTAAAGGCTGTTATGCCACACTTTCAGAATCCCTGGTCATGTTCCAATGGAAGAAATTCCACAATGAAATGGAAGTTGTATACCTTTTATAGCATCCTATACAGTGGGACTCTCCATAATGGCTGGAAATCAACTACTTCACTTTGAAAATGGTACAAACATCTATGAACTTCAAGAAGTTTTGATTCAATTGATCCTAGAGCGTAGACTGATAGACACCATCCTCAAGGCCACACTCCACGGCACCTAGCACAACAACATAACATGAAATGTCCTAAAGTGAACTAAGGTTTGGCTATTTCTAGCAGGGATCCAAGCTGCGGAAAGTAGTGAGTCCAGACATACTGATAAGGACCACCATTATTGACTTAGACCCTCAGGAAATCCAAAATTATATTAGGGAAAAACAGATGGATAACTAAAGTCATTCACCTGAAACAAAACAACATGCAGACACCTCTATCAATTCCTTGAACTCAGATGACAGACTATCTCATTCAGACCTGCCAATCTGCCATAGCCATTAATATTAAGAAAGTGGTACAGATCATTATCCATAACTGTATGTATAGTGACTTTAGTTCATCTTCCAATTTACGTTTTGGTTCAATAAATTTCACATCATTCACAAGCTATAATATTGGAGAACAAGGTAAACAAAGGATCTAGTCTGTATGTTCACAAACGTCAGATTTCATTTCCTGACAATGCAGCACTGTATCAATTCGAACCGCAATGGCGTGAAAACAAAACCCAACTAACAAACTATCAATCCATACCACTAGTCATGGGTTCAGGGACAGCAAAACCCAGAGCAACAAATACTACCGAGTACCGACTGAAGATTCGTCAACATCAAAGAGAAACTTTGCCGATGAACTTCAATATGTATAATTTGTTGAATCTCATACCTATTCCATGAGAAGACCGATATTGAATTTGTTTCTTCAATAAAAGGGCTGAAGCCATAGGAAGACCAATAGCCAAACCATAATGATCAGACAAGGATGCTGCCTCTCCCTACAATAAAAGTAAGCTAGATTTTCAATTCAACAGCACTAAGTTAGAAGAAATGGAAGTAATGTGATATTCTCTTGTCAACAAGTTCTGAAATGCTACCTGTAGAGTCATGTAATGTCCACCTCGTCTTAAAACATTTACACCAAGTCTTTCAGTCTCTGGTCCACCTATGGTATCCAATACAGCATCAAAATGATCTTTAATTGCTGCTTCACAATCCTGTCATTCAATTAACAAAATTTTAGCAATCAGGAATGAATCATGGTCAAAGCCACAACAGAAATTAACTTCAATAGCTGGTGCTACCTCAGTAATATAGTCAACAGCCCTTTCAGCGCCAGCTGCCAAAACTCGCTCAATGCTCTCCCCACCAACAGTAGTTGTCACATGGCAACCAGCAGCTACTGATAGCTGAATTGCAGAAAACCCGACTGCCCCTCCGCCACCAATCACTAAAACCTTTTGCCTGTGAATGTGGATGGACAAACAAATATGTAAGGGGGAAAACAAATGTCTACTTCGATCTAAACCAAAAGCAATTTATGATACCTAGACGCTATCACAGTTTTTTCGGAGTGATCTTATTGTTACAGATAAGGCCCATAAAACATTACTTCGTACATCTTAATTCTAAATAGCTTGCATCAGCATGAACCCATTCATTAATGCAATATGTAGACTACATAATAATACACACATTATGTTAATACTTAATCACAGAAAAGAACAACACATACGATGCTATTAATGGTACACATTTTCCTATAAACAAGATTCAAATGAAAAGTACGGCTCACCCAAGTATAATTTTGAGACTTAAATCTGATAGAGAAAAGGTCAAGAAAGATATATCTTAGAGAGCCATACCCTGAGGTTATCCTCGCAGTACTCTTAAGAGCACGCCAAGCAGTAAGTGCAGCAAAAGGAATTACGCAGGCATCCTGTGCAATTCAATAAAAGTCATAAGAGTAATACTAAAAAGGAAATAAACAACAAACAAAAGGACAATCTATCACACAAGCCTCACATAGATGCTGGAAGCCCACCACATGAGCAACTACAGCCCTACAGGCATGTAATGTAGCACAGGACATTGAGAATATTTACCACCTAAAGCTACCGTATCAATAAACAAGGAAAAGAGCCTTAAAGAAAGATAAATTTATTTGCAACAAAATAGCCAGGCATCTTAATCAGAGTAAAAAGTTTCAATACACCTCATGACTTACCACATGGGAAATCGTAGCTGGCTTTTTAGTAACTTCTTCGGATGAAAGGATGGCGTAGTCAGTATATGTACCCCTGACAGCTGTTGGATGCAGTGCCCCAAAAACTTCTTCCCCTACATTCAATGATCGAACTGAACTTCCAACAGCTGCTACTTCTCCACTAATATCACGGCCCAGAATGAGAGGGAGAAGAGGCTCAAATACAGATCGACCATAACCAGCTCTCATCTGAATTTATAAGCATCCAAAGTAACTCAAATAAGGATCTTAATTGATGATCTAGATAGTAATAAGAGTACAAATCATATAAAAGTAAATACCAGCTTTGAGAAGCTTCAGAATCAACAGTTTAGCATTTCTAAAAGGTTCCACACATGGCACGATCTTAACAAGCATTGAGCAAGATAATTAAGTACTGTTACGAGAGCAGACTTCATTAAACCACTATAACACCTAGCTCTAACTGCCTAAAGAAAACCAGCCAAATGGCAAGCTATAAACTTGACCACAAAATGAATTTTCAAGCAAGCCTATATCTCAGGATAATCTAAAATCAACTCATAATTTATTAAATTTTTTAACCTCAGTGACATATTAACTCTAGTGATTCGCTACGAATATGACAATTTGGCTATTCTCCAAATTCCGAAGCACCAATATGAGAAAGATATTGGAAGAGACATGGGCGGTTCAAAGAATTTAAAATGGGGGTAGCCTATACTAAGGGTAACCTATATTTTCTACCATTGTCTACCCTTTTCTACCTTTTTCTACACTTTTCTACCATTATTCTACCCTTTACTACCAAACTTTATAAACTTGAGGGTAGCCTATGCTACCCCTCACTACTCTGAGGATCCGGCCCTGGGAAAAGATAGAAAAAGGTGAGACATATCTTGTCAAACTCTATGCTTCATTTTAGCTCTGAAGCAGGAGAGATCCCGCTTCACAGCCATGATTGACTATCCCCAATAGTTTTTTTAGTGTTTTTTTAAAAGACATAATCTTTCTTATGAACGAAGAACAATCAAAAGCAAGTCCTCCTAGCTCTAAGATTAAAGAAGAGCCCAATCCTGTGATAACCAGAACACCTCAAAAGCACTCTCAGCTTTAACCTGAAGGGATGCTAGAAAAACAACAAATTCTTATGTATACTCCTTAGACTGATATTTCCCCCAAAAAATGCGAGAATTCTGCTCTAGCCAAATGCACGAAAACGCAACTAGGATGACACATTTCCACATCCACTTCCTATATGTGCCTGGTTCTATTTTATCTTTTTGTGATTAAATCCCCAATTATAGTTTCCCAATTCTTGAGCAGACTGGTAAATTGCCATACTTTGAACCCTAAAAATAGGAAGGCAATAGATGGGGTAATATACAACAATTAATGAAGGACAACAATGGAAACAAAAACAGTTTACTGATACAGAGGTAAACTATGGAAACACTATGAAGAATGATGCCAGCAATGATAGAAAAAAGCCATGGAAAGTATTTGACTTATAGTTCCTAATAAACATGAAGTGCTATAAGATCCCAATTTGGTGCATGTTTGGCAGGTTGTAAACTCGAAATCCCCATGGGACCCCATTACTACATATAAGAGGGAAAATAAAGGGAAGAGAGAGAAATCACAAGGAGGAGAGTCAGTTTTCACAAATGTGTGCCTAGGCGCAATGTGCTGGTAACACTATCGCCTTTTATGTTTAATGCGACGCGACTTTGATGAGGCGCCTATAATGCGCTTGAGGTGCTTGGGCATTGCCTTGTGCGCTAAATTGAAATTGATGGTTGATGGGCTCTTTCTCAGTTTTTTTTGTCCACATATATAAATAAGGTATATATAAACACCACAAACCTACATATCCATGATGACCCACAACAACAATAAAAAGGAAACTTGGAGAAGAAATCAAGACTACAACACCACTTTCTCAGTTTTTATTTCTATAAAAAATATATATATTATGGCATCAAAGTTTAGTTTAGTTTAGTTTTTTTTATTTCTATAAAAATAAATTAAATAATATATTATATAATACTACCTACTTTAGCTTTGATGGATAAGAATATGCTAATCCTAATATTTTATGGCATAAAAATTCTTTGTTTTAATTATGCACTTCTACTTTTCAATACTTGCGCCTCATTTCAATAAGGCGGGCAAGCGCTCGCACTGTGCTTTGCCTTGAGGCTCCAAAGACCCTATTGCCTCAGTGCACCTCAACCCTTCTCAACCCTTTTGAAACAATGAGGAGAGTGTACATGAATACATCCAATGGTCTAATGATGTTTACATGGGTTGGGGTAGAGCAATGGTCACTTTCATCAATTAATAGAGATCCCATTACATCGTTATTGGAACTACCTCCAACAAAGCCCATCTCTCCTTCATTTTCACAGTAAACTCCCCTCCTTTTCACTAATATATATATATAGGCCATTACATTGTAATAGAATCACACTGTATTATACGTGCCCTTAGTGTTAAACACCAGGGGTAATTAACCATCCCAAATGCAGTGCATCATCACTTTGGATTGATGCTGATAATTAGCCCAGTGCTCAAAACTACAGGTAAAGTTTCCTGTTACTAGCATATACGGAGTAATAAGTATGACTACTCTGAATGCTATTCAAATCTAACCTTCAGAAGTTACCCTTCATTTGATTTTTTAAGAGCAATCACAACTTTTTCTACTATTCATTTCAGAAACATTGACAACCAGTGTCAGTGTGGCACAGGAGAGCACTGAAACTGGGTCAACAGGTGCAGGAAACTGGCTGTGTCAAGCAAGGATGTCATACAGGGACTAGTCTCTTCAGTTTGAATTGTGTCATTAGCTTTTTCAGACTGCCCTCGGACCCTTTTGTTAAGCATTTTTCTATGAGAGTATATATGTGACAACATTGATCGAGAGCCTTAAATTTGAAGCATACTCCTCCAACACCCCCCCACACACACAACCAACCAACGGCCTCATGTTCGTCAGTAACCTGCCATGACAACTCTTTCAACTGGATGAGAACCCTCTGTCCGATGTCCCCGTCATGAGCTGTAAAAACAAAGCACTTTCCTTCACTGATCATTCACCAACTTACTGTTGCTTCAGTTAGATCATATATGGGTTTGGCACTTTGCACAACCATTCTACTATCTAAAGCCTCAATTCCTACTTTAGTCAATTCAACTAATATTTACACTTACGAGCATCACAACCTACAAGCCTGGGATTGACATACACCACTACCAAAAAGGCTCCCTTAATCCCTTGGCCTAGACGAACTCCTACCCGGAACTTAGTTTTTCATAATTTAGTCACCGGTTATCCTTTCAACTTATATTACGAACGATTCTAGCCTAGTAGACCAACTTGATAATGGAACATGGGTTTTGCAATCAAGAACCTTAGATTAAAACACCATCCTAAAATCATCCAAAGGGAAAGCACCCGCGCAATTACACACTAGAGACCGCAAAAAATCAAACAAACCATACAAATACAACTAAACTGGCGGATATAGATCTTTGTTCTGCTTTGTTCAAAGGGAACCACAAAGGGCAGTGATGGAAAAGTTTCGAACCCTTGTCCTTGCCTACAACATTATAGTTACCATAGCAACTACACTAGCTCACATGCTAGGATATTCAATTTGGTGTAGCACTGATATAAATCAATTCACAAATTCTTCATGAAAGTAGACGAGCTTCCAGCAAGCTAAATCAACCTAAGCTTCCTCCAAGCCTAAGTCAAATTATAGACATAAATCCCTTTACCGAGGCAGCATGGCTCCGTCCTTTTTAAGTTAAAAAAAGACAGTCTCTCCCAAGACTTTCTAAAACTATAACAATGGTGCAGCTGTAGCGCATACTCCCCACGCCACACCCTCCATCCGCCTCATACGTTACCTCCCTTTACCTAAATTTAACAGCACCACAATGTTTCCCCCCAACCAAAACATAGCTCAAATGTTACAACCAAAATTCAACCACTACCAATCAAATTTAAGCCTTTTTCTCCATTCCATACAAACCCATCCATAACTCCACAACATATGATATTAGTAGTCACACAATACCACACAAACATTTCATCAAACAACAAAATAAACACCTAAACTCGAGGAATGATAGGCCAATTGCAGCTATTGGGTGCCATTGGAGGGCCCCTCGCAAAAAGACAAAATTTTTTTTATCCCACTACCCCTACTGTTTTACACTTGTGGACATATTTATCCTTCCTTTTTAAAGTGGAAATCACGGTAATGCCCTGTGAAAAAGTAGGGCCCTCCCACCAATAGCACCCAATAGTTCCGATTGAAAGATCATTTCTCCCTAAACTCAATCAAATAACTAACAAAATGAAATGAAAAGAATGAGAAATAAAGAGAGACATACACGAAGATCAAGGGGATTAACGGAAACGGCGCGGGCACGAAGAAGAACCTCATTGGGCTTAAGATCAGGCACACTCACATTCTCTCGAACCTCCAACACTTCCGGACCCCCGAACCGCGGTAACACCACCGCTCTACAGCTCGTCACTATACTCCTATAATTACCATAATTATTACTAAACCCTGAATTAACATTGTTTCTGAAAGTGGGTTTGTTTGATAAAATGCCCTTTATTGATTTGATCAACCGCATTTTTAAAATTATTGTTGTAAATTGAGAAATGTTGAAAATGGTGTTTTTTTTCAGTGATGAGTGATCAACATTTGGAAGGGTTTAAGGGTGGCGACGTGTTGGGAGTACTGTCCGCAAACTTCACTTACTACTACCTTAATGGAACACTTTGGTCGGGTTTATGTTGAGCCGGTAAAAAGTGACAAGAAAATACAACACGATACCATATACTCTCCAGTCAATTCTCCCCATTTGACTTTTGACACTATTTGAAATTGAACTTTTACCATTAATACCTTAAAATGTATAACT
>CAAKMY010040808.1:433-12988 GCA_901111285.1 Corrigiola litoralis
TTCTTGGAGAATTCATGATACGAGCAGAGAACGGAGTCCTCACTGGATTACCTATGCGAACTCCTTCTAGCCTATCAGAAATGTGAATGACCGAGGGGGTCTTCTCCCTTTCCCGCGCCCTGGTGTCTCTAGCGCCCTTATCACGGTGGGCGGCTTCTAGATGGTCATAGCGAGGTTGGGCTTTTGTCCTCTTCGGAGGAGGTGGAGGCCTATGCGAACTGGACGCTATTTCTTCATCCTCTGCATAAGGAGTCACTTCAGTGTTTGAGCATTGACAATCCGGCCTCTGTTTTTCTCTCCGAGCATTGAGGAAGTTCCTCGCATCTCCTTGGGAGCGTCTCTTGACTTCACTTTCGGCTCGGCGGCAGTTGTGCAAGTCGCGAGCATCAGCATGGCTTTGACCTCCATCCAGGATCCTGCGAGCTATTCACAGTGGAGTAGCTCGCAGTCTGTGCCATACTGGTCTTTTCCTTGCAGCGATCTCTTGTCTTTGCTGCTCCGAAATAGCTTGGCGCGCAGCTGGACATTCAGAAGGATCGGGGTGATTCCTGACTCCTGGGGGTGCAAGAAGGATATGCTGTCTGATTTCCTCCCTCATGGAGTCTCCAAATGCCCGAACAGTTCGAGTATACGCCCTTCAGTCAAAGGCATGTTACGCACGTCATCCTCGAGCACCGAATGATGAGTTGGACTGACGTATCCTCTGGGGTCAGGGGTGTCCATGTGCCCGTCTTCTACCATCACCATTCTTCACAGAATGCGCAAGCGCTCCCCATAGACGACGCCAAAATGTTCCGGTATTAATTGTCGGATACTTAAAATAGATTGTATTGGGACCGGCTTTGTGTGAAGACTTGGTAATAATAGTTTAGAGGTGCTGGAGGTTGCGGACAGGAGCTGGAGGTAGCGGACTGGACCCTGCAGACAGGGGGGTGCGGACATGAGCTGGAGGCAGCGGACTGGACCCTAAGGACAGGAGCTGCGGACTTGAGGTTACGGACAGGAGCCGGAGGCAGCGGGCTGGAGGCTGCGCACTGGACCCTGCGGACAGGAGCTGCGGACTAAACCTTGGAGGACTGTACCTCGACGGACTGTACCTGCGACCACAACAAAAGACACTAGCCCCGCGGGAGGTTGGGGGTTATTTCCTTCCTCCGATGCTTAACTCAGCGAACTGCTTAATGACGAAAGGTATTGAGACTTGTCAATTCAATGAATAGTATAGTTCAATGATTGCATATAATGTTGCTTTTCACCTACCTCGTCACTGATTTTGAGGAGGGTATTTATAGTAGGATGCCTCTAGGGTTTAGAGGGTGAGTCATTACTCTTTCCACAAATCATCCCTTGTTGGGCTTAGCTTTGTGGTAAGATGTGATCAATGAAGGGACAAACAAGGTTTATCCCTTTGGGAGGGATGCTTGCCTTGCCCTAATGGGGAGACCCATTGGAAGAGCGACATGGCATCGGCCTTGCTTGTGCTCGACCTTTGACCGGAGTCAAGAAAGTCAACGTAGTCGGGTCAATGATATTTTGACCATAACAGTACCCTTGCATGGGCTATGTCGGCCTTTGGCCGGATTAAGTGAAGGAGATAGAGTGAGATGGTGTGTTGGAGAGGAGAAAAACTAGGAGCTTGACATAGATGAGGGGTGAGGAGAGAGATGGAGGCATATGTTAATGAGAGGTGTTAGGGCTTACAAATTTCATATTAAAGCACGCAAATTACGCTTTTATCCTTTAAGTTTCCGTTAATTATAGAAATGCCACCGAGACTATCCAAAAGCGGCTAGTCATGGGACAACCTTAGGAATTACAAGATTGTGGTTCCATCAAGTTAAGAGTTTGGGTGTGGAAAGATATGAAAATGTTTTGATAAAAACATAACAAGGGTAAAGTAAAAAGTTTTGAATAAAAGTATTTTTAGTCAAATTGTGTTAAACAAAAAATCGTGCTATGTTTAGTAACTTAAAATTAAGATAATCTTTCACAATTTTTTTTTTATAAAATAGTACTTTACAAAAATAGCTAAAATTAAGGGGGTGTGACAAAAAATCCGTTTATTAACAAATTGATGTCTTGCGAAGAACTCCCCTGCCGAAAAAGAAGAATTCCCCGTAAGGTTGGTTTAGTGCGCAGTGCACTTTGAAGACCACGAAGAATAGATATTCTTTTCTTCAAGTGTGGTCACTGGTCACTGCCTCACTGGTCACTGCTGTCCGCATTTATCTTTTTGTTGGTCATGAGGAGTCAGAGCACAGAGCAGTTACCTAACCGTTAGCTTCATATAAACGCCCCAACTGCCTTTTCACTTTAAACTACTTCCTTTTTCTTCCTCAAACCCAAACACTTGAAGAGTAGAGTAGAGATACAAGTTAAGTTAAGTCACCTAAAAAAATGGAAAGGGTGAAGTTTTTTGAGACGGGTTTTGTAGTATTTTTGTAAGATCTGAGCAGAAAATCGTAACACCTCCAGAGAACAGAGAGTCCCACATCGGAAGCTGTCACGAAAATGGAGCCTGCAAGTGGGGTTGGAGCTTCTTTGTGGCAGTTCATTCGCTTTCTGCCTTATTTCATTGGTCTTCTTCTTCTAGGCACCATCAAAGGTTAGCCACAACAACCTTGTTCTTTTTACGTTCTCCTTGAAATGTCATTTTCCAGTTAACAATACACATCATTTATGAATCACTTGCTCTTATTGTGATGCTGTAGTTCGCCATCTTTTCCCTTGTTTTCCGCTGAACTGAACTTACTACAACTGAACTGAACTTACTTTAATGCTGAGTAAGTCCTAAGGACAAGGCCTTACATTTCTCACGTTGTTAGCAACTGGACCTTCCGTTGGATGATAAAATTTGGAGGTAGAGTTTTCTACATAAGATACTTTAGGAGTTAGATGTTTGAGTGAATTAGGAAGGGACTGGAGTTGAAGAGGCTGAGCTATTCAGTGGGCAGCCTTACTTAGGGGATCGCCATTTAGTTTAAAGTAGACTATAATCATGCAAAGGTTACTTGTTCTTGATTCTGGTCGAAAAAGTAGAAGATGGCAGAATTTCTATCGTGGTGACTTGGATGGTTTGGAGCAGTCATCACCTCATATGACGGTCATTTATAAATTATAAACAAAACCCTTATAGTATGCTGTGTTGCGGAGGTACGTCCAAGATTATTGCCCTGACCCTGATCGTGCAAATATGTTGATATATTTGCCATTGCATGCAAGTGTTATACGATTTATGAGTGCATCTTTGGGCATTGCAACTGCTTTGAAGATTGAGAAGGGTGGTCTTCTAGAGCTAACAAAGGCTATTTCTTTTTGGTAATTTCTTAATTTTGTTAGTTCAGCTTGGAAGGGAATCTTAGAGAATATTGGTTGAACTTTTTTTTCTTTTGGTGTTTAACTGGTTGCACATGTGTGGTCCAACATAAAGTGTCCAATGTTCATTGTGATGCATGAGGAAGAATTAGATTAGTTAACAAGCTTTCTCGAATTCCAAACAAGGTATGTTAACTTGTTTTGGTCATATCTCAATTGGTACATGGAATTTTGAAACAAAACCAGCTGGAGAATTAAAGCTTATTCTCATAGCTTTCCAACAAGTACTCATGGGCTTCAAGGAGATAAGCAAGGAAGTAGATTCGATCATTTCAAGCTGAAGTGCGCAGTTGGGTTGGTTATATCTGTTTGCACAAGTATAAATCCATATTTGTTTTGGACGTGTCTTGTGCATAATATCTACTCTTCACATGTTAATTGATATATTTTCAGTTGCTTTAATTTATAAGGGATCCGCTCTATGGATTCCAAGTTGTATTAGTAGTCATAAAATCAGTTGAACTAAATTTAAAAGAGTCTAAGATTTCCTATTTTAAGTTGGTTTTGGAAATTCTTTTGTGCATCTCCTGGATAGTCTTGAGTGTCTTTGGTCGTGACTTTATGTCCTATATATAGGCTACATATCTCATGTTATTTTGACAGACTTTATGAATAGGAATTTTAGAGAGACACATGTGTTTTTATTTTTCTTTGTTCTAAAGATTGAGCGAAAACCCTATAAATTTGAAGTCCTTGAACATGTGAGTGAAGGCATACTCAACCAATCTTTCATAAGTGAAGCGAGTTGCTTTTCCAGTTTCTTTGAACGTTAGTGAGTGAAGCTATGTGTAAAGGTCCGTCCATATTCTTGTTCGACTAATTATTCAGTCTTACGCTGTCAAATATACATCACTTCGACATTTTTGTCATTCTTTAAATTTATTATTTAACACATTACGCTATCACTAATCTTCAAAGTCTGAGGCCTTTTGTGTTTGCGGAAAGCTCTAACACAATACCTTGCCTGAGCTTTGCAACTAACTTAATAATCTTTTCTCCGTCAATGATATGCTCTGACTACCGTTTTAGCATGTGCATAATTGATGCGTTCCGTTTGGACCAACTGTATCTTGTTTTATTGTTGTGCGTATAGTTTGGAATTCAAACTCTGAGAACTTAAGAAATTAGAATGATGTTTGGCTTCATATCATTTGTATGGGCATTGATGAAGATAATCTATTTTATAAAAAAATAGAACTGAAGCATTGTTGAAGATAATAATATTTGATGATGTATGACCTTTTGATTTCTGACAAATGTATCAGTTGTATGAGTGTCCTCAAAGATAATAATAGCTGATGATGCATGACTTGTATACTAATTGTTAACATTTTGTTTCAGGTATTTTATTCTGTCCTTTGGTATGCTTAATCATGACAGTGGGGAACTCTGCACTCATCTTGGGCCTTTGGCCAGCTCACTTTTGTTGGACATATTATTGTGTTATAAGGTGGGGTATCTACATCCGATCTCAATGCTTAGCCTCATTTGCTTTCATTTTTGTCTGTTAGGAGTGAACCTTTTTCACCTGTTTTTACTTTGTTTATGTCAGAGCTAAGCAAGTAGGGCCAGTGTTGAAGCTTGTGTTGTGCCTTTCAATATCTGTTCTTTTGGCTCTCTGGCCCGTAGTTGGCATTGTTTCAAGCATTATTGGGGGTGCAGCCTATGGCTTTCTTTCACCAGTGTTTGCCACTTTTGATGCTGTTGGACAAGGGAAGACAAACGAATTCTATCACTCCATCTATGTATGTAATCTGTTTCTTTTTGACTGGGCTCAACACCTTAGAGAAGAAAATTTTACCAAACTAGGAAAAGAAAAACTTAGCAAAAATTTGAATACTATGTTGACTTATCTATTAATGTCGCATTCTGCTACTTCTGGTATGGTTTCCTCCCAAATTACAGGATGGAACTTGGGGCACTATTCAGGGTTGCTTTACTGTTGTTAGAGACTTCAAGGATGTTTGTTTCCATTCATATTTCTCGATAATGGATGACCTACGAGATCGTGGTCCTCCAGATGCAAAGTACTATGAAATTAGGTTTGTATTACCATTTAGGAATTGGATGTTATCATGTATTGTTGTACTCTTCCTCTGCTCTGTGGAACAACAAATGAATTTGTTACTCTTCCTGTAAGATGTTGTTCTACATCTTACCTTCAGGAATTAAACTTATACCTTTGCCCTTGATGTAGCTATTAGGATATGGATGTAACTTTTATATATTACGGGATGACAAGCGTTTCCATTAACCTGTTGTTGCTATTTAAGTACTTAATTCTTATCTGTATGTTACCTTTTTGATTTATTCAACCCTCATGGGTACAACCTCATTCTCTTGCATTGTACAAATAGGCTGTCTTCTGACAATTTCACTCCTGTTGCAGTATGTTTATTCTTCATAATAACATCTTGACATGCTATGCATAAGAAACCAATTTCAATAGCTAAATATTTCTTTATTGGCGTCTAAGGGTTTTAACCAATAGTTTGAAGTTGTTGCAGAATACTATATCTTCCTGGAGCAATTCTAGCTGCGATTCTTGGTCTTTTGGTTGACGTCCCTGTTATCACACTTCTTGCCTTCTTTAAAAGCCCTTACATGCTCTTTAAAGGGTGGCACCGTCTGGTACATGACCTGATCGGTCGCGAGGGCCCTTTTCTTGAGACTATATGCGTGCCTTTTGCCGGTCTTGCTATTCTTCTCTGGCCATTGGCCGTCGCTGGGGCAGTATTAGGTTCCATGATTTCCAGTGTTATCCTTGGTGCTTATGCAGGGGTGGTTGCATATCAGGTAATCCTAAAAAAGACACTTTTATCCTGCTTGGAGCAGAGTTCTCTTGTAGTTCTTCTTGTTCTGCGTAAATTAAGTCCCAAGTTTGTCTTTTTTTCTTAGTTGGTTCTACCTCAAAAGGTAGGCAAGCCTTTTGAGAAGAACCTATGATGGCACTAATAAACATTTAGGTAAAGCCTCTTGAGACCAAGGATTGGCTATCTTCTAAGGTATAAATTCAAATTTTTGTTTTGTGGTTTTACCTATCTCTGGTATGTTTACTAATTGTTGAATACTGTTGGAAGAAGCATCCTATTGCCAATTAACGTGGATCGATAACACACCTCTTTAGGTGTGCAGTTTTGGGATCAAATTGTTTTAGAATCTGGCATTTCTTGCGTAAGGTTCATCTCTTAGTTTATAATTTTGTGAAATTTATAGTTTTAAATTGGCTACTAGCTAAAGTTGATTTGTACAGTACATACTCTGTTCTATTAGGGCATCTAAAAACTTTGTCTTCAAGTTGCTGCTGCAAGTGTGTACTTTCAGCTTCAATTCTTGCTGCAAGTGTGTCTCCAAGTGGATTTACCACATAGAAGTAGGCAATAAATCTTGAGAACTGTAATCTTAGTATAAGAACTCAAATGAATTTCCAGTTTATCATTATATGGTATTACTGCAGAGTTTTCACTAGTGTTCTCTGCGTAATTTACATGATGCAAAAATGTGGGATGTAACATTTTTGCCCGATAACACCATCCTTGAAAATCTTAAAAGTTGTGTAATTTGGGTGAAATTTGAGACATCCTACCATACGGGCTGACTATTTGGTGCATCCAGTCTACATCCTATGTATATGCAATGGTACAATTCCATTTTCTACCAAAGTTGGTTGGTGTGAGTGGTAAGGGCTCTCATCCCTAAAACAAGTGGTCAGATGTTCGAATCCTGAATCTTGCTAATGGAGCGACCAAACTTGGGAGGGGCTGCCCATCGCCTTCAGTCCATTCCATATACATAGGATACTATTCCTACTGTCGGAAGGGATACTCCTAAGACCCCCCCCCCCCAAAAAAAAAACATTTTCTTTTTTTGAGTGAGACAACTTTGGTGCGTAATGTATGGTTCTATCTGATGTACTCCTCCCAAGCCTTGTGAAGTTTGATTCATGTTCTGTCCGCAGGAGTCTTCCGTCTTGATGGGCCTTTCTTATCTTGTTGCTGCCCTGGCCATTTTTGATGAGTACAGCAATGATATCATTGACATGCCAGAAGGAACTTGCTTCCCAAGGTAAATAGTTACATTGTTTATGTCTTTATGAAATTGTCTAATTATCATCAAATTTTCATTAGGGACAAAAGAATAATCTTGGGTTCCTTTGGAAAAATGTTGTTTGCCTATTTCTACATTCGCTACTGTTTATTTTCCGTAAAAATTTTGTGCAGAAGAATAACAGATTTACTAAACCAATTTGAACTTGTATGCAGACAACTACATGCATGCAACATTTAGCATCAAGAAATATCATGATAATTTAACTTCTTCAAGGAAGTTTTATTTACATAATGTGCTGAGCCTAAGAGAGTTAAGCCTTGAAAAGGGTATTGAAGTGTATCCTTTGTTCATATTAAGGTATTGAAGTGCAAAAAGTTCACGTTAAGGTACATGTGTTACATTTACCGTAAAAGTTGACCATAACCCATTTGCCTTTTCCTATTTTCTTTGAAGATATTGACCCATACTGTATATTTTTCGCCTCTACTGCTCTACATCTTCTTCGATCTCCTCCGACCTCCAAAGCTTAAAGTCATTACCGGTGCTACACTTCTACTTGTATTATTGATACAATTATCACTTACCCATTGCCATTTCATCCATCTTGCACCCAACATCAAAAACTCGACATTTTTCACTCTCCCACAATTAAACCCCCAAGTCGTATCCATGCCCACATCCCATCCCATTCCAGCCCACCTCTACCACCCAGACACCCACCACTTAAAATCTATGTCTAATGGTACTTCCTGTAATATATCTCGATTGATTACCATGGTGGATTTGGTTTATATATTAGAATGGGTTTCCTGCTTGCTTCTTCACTTTTGGTTGTTATGTGTAACGTGCCGGAGTGTTTGAGAGGATGGGCATGATGACAAAGTTCTAATGTTGAGTATCCATAATGGTAGGGGGAAAGGGTAGAAGGAGCTATGGAGTGGGTGAAGCATTCATCGGAAATACACAGAGTCAGAGAGTAAGAGGAATGGTTTGGTGACAGGGGTACAAAGGGGAATTGAAAAAGAAAGAGCAGAAAAGTTAAAACTAATGTCAGAAGAAACTGATACTATGCCTCAGTAAAATTGGATTACTAATTTTTTTTTTTTTGAATGAAACTGGTTATATTAGCTTGATCGGCGTTGACCACCCCCACCATCACCATTTTCCACCGCCGACCACTTTACCCCACCGTATTTTCGACGTAGATCACGATTCCGGACCACCCGCTCCGACCTTCGTTTCTCGTCAAGAGTGTTGCCGGAAATGCACTATGTGAGACCCCGTTTACTCTTTGTGCGGAGCACTTAAACAGGATATTTGCCGTGAAATAAAAAATTGTAGGAAAAGAATCCGCGTTGTTGGCTTTGCACACGGTGGGGATAGGGGGGTTGTCGCCGCGGTGAGGGGGGAGGGAGAGGAGGTTGTCGTGGGGTTGGGGATGGGGGGGAGAGACAGAAGATTGTTGGGGTAGGGAGAGAGTACTTGTCGGGGTCAATGTAGATCTCGTTGGCGGCACGTGGGATGGTGGTGGCGGTAGAGCAGGGGGCGCGTGAGAGAGGGTGGTGGCGGTAGAGCGTGGTTGGGGTGGAAGCTTGATGAAGGAGGCGGAGTAGAGATGTTTATGTTTATGGGCCACTTTTATGGGTTGGTCTTTTTGTAAATTACAAAAAGATGGTCCTAATCTACCACACTAGATTGAAGCCTGAATCATTATACCACGCATCCACATTACGGAAGACTAGTCTGCCCAATATCTCTGGAGGCAGCCGAGAGATATTCTGAAAATTTAATAAAATTCTCATGTATTGGTATTGCATTATAAAATTCAGCCAGAAAAAGACTTCTATTGGACTGTACTTCTCTTTCCAGGCAGAAACAAGAAGTTGCCTAGCCAAGTCTTGTTTTGGAGGAGTTCTATTGAACTCAAGTCTTCAAAATCCATTCAAATTTTTGTGAATAAGAGTAAGCAAAGAACAAGTGATCAGAGACTTATTCCGCTGTTACATTAAACACAATGGGTGCCGATATTATATTCCAAGAAAGTAACCTTTCTTTTTGGAAAGCTAACCAGCCACAAAATGAAACAAAACTCCTCGTAGCAATTTTATTGTACACCAATTCCCTCTTGGAATTAAAATTTCCTGAGCATCCAAGATGCACGGGCTGGTGTACCCTTGATAAATCCTTTCTCATACCACAAATTGTCCAAAAAGACTGTCTAATATTAATTTAAACAAAGACTTAGTCACAAATTGAGTTAAATTGATCACATCTTATCCAAATCGTAACAAGTGGCCACTTTAAGCCAAAAAGTAAAAAGTAACTTTTTGTTTTCTGAAAACTAGGTCATAATTTTGTAGTATACAAGTCATGGGAATACCCTTTCCCATAAGCTAGGTCAAAGGGTTGGAGAGCACATGCCTAATATGAGCGATGTGAGACTTAAAGTTCATATCTTAAGATGGGATCTGTATAAATCCATTAGCCTATTAATTGGTCAATACTTTCTCGTTGCATTTTGTTAGAAAACCGGAAGTAACCAATGCAAGTCATGTGACTTCTCATTCATAAAAGCTTGCTCCAAGGACTGGAGAGCCTAAATCTGTCAAAGGTGACCCGACCTAAGCGACTCGAGACCTGCTTTGGAGACGAGTAAGATGACCCAAACATGACTCGAAATGCCAATTGACACGACTCAATTCGAGAATGAAACGAATTTTTTTTCCTACAGGTGTCTGGGAAACCAGTCTCTCTGTCTCTCTCCNNCTCTCTCCCCCCCCCCCCCCCCCCCCCTGGCTTTCTTTCTTTCTGTGTGTGTGTGTGTGTCGTCACTTCTTGTTGGTGCATTTGGAAAAAGTGGGATCCATGCCGGATGTTAACTACGCTTTTTGTTCTTATCGGGGAGGTGAAATTTGTTTTTCCTGTAACAGGCCTTCATATAGGAAGAAGGATGCATTATCACAGAGTCAATTCCATGCCCCTTCTTTCTCAAGGCCCAATTCTTTTCAAAAGGTGCCATCTCGAAGTGATTCCCTGAAACATCCTATGGTTGAGTTGAAGCCACTTGAGGTAGTGTTACAAGGCAAACTAGATCTATTTGTGCAAAGCCGCAAATTCAGTTATCCATTGTGATGACTTGACAAAAAATTTCTATCATGTATGTCTAATTCATGTTCAACTCTTCAGCTACTGGATAGCATATTTAAAGAATGCCATAGGCTTGGAGAATTACTGGTCTCTGATGGGCTAATATCTGTGAGAGACATTGAAGATGCTAAATCTGGCAAGGCTGACTATGGTGCGATAAGCATAGGTTTACCTGCTTATTGCATCTTACAAACACTTGTACGTTCTGCAAAATCTAATTCTCCTGGTTTGATATTGAGTAAGTCAACCTGTTGCTCTTCTCAACAGTTCGTTCATTGAAACTGTGAAATTTAGAAAGGGCATTGTTTTATGTCCATATTTTGTATGTGTAGGTGACAATGTTACTGAAATAACTAGTACCAATAGACCAAAAGAGACATTCTTTGATTGGTTTTTCAACCCGCTGCTGATAATGAAGGAGCAGATTAAGGCTGAAAACCTTTCACCATCGGATGAGGATTACCTTGGTAAGTTGGTATTATTCAATGGAGATTCTGAGAGATTACGAAGTTCCTGCAGTACTAAGGCCCCAGAAGATGAAGTTAAGAAAGCAGAACTTGAGGCATTGGCTCGAAGGTAAGTTTTTCTTCTGAATTTATATATGTCAAACACCAGTGTCACTGTTGGATAGGGAAATACATGGACCTCAAAGGACACCATGTAATTTGTTATTGGTACTGGAACAGAGTTCAGTTGGACAAGTTAGGTGCAATTTTTGTAGTATGATAAGTCATTACGTATGCCGCTGCTGCTACTACATAAAAATTACAAGTTTGCACAATTATTTACTAGTCTCTCTTATTTTCTATAAGGCTGCCAATGTTTTTGCGACCCAAGTTTAATAAAAATAATTCAAAAAAGAGGTAGTGGGTTGTAAAATTTTTTAGAAAAGAGGTAGTGGGTTGTCGGGACCAAATATATTAGGAGAGAGATGGAGTTGAACTTAAAAAAAAAAAAAAGAGGAGGTTGTGAGTAAATACTGTAATCCATCAGGACAATCTTGTCATTTTTCTTTACCAGAAAAGAAAAGAAATTAGGTGGGAACCTTATACTGAATGTGTCCAAAAACGAAAGTGAACCTTAATAAGAATAAGAGGGAGTATATCATAAGCTGGTAATACTTTGAAGTTAACTTAACACTCACAAAACACTTTCTGCTTTGTCTCTGTCTAATTTGTTTCCTTTAATATATGGTGAAGGCTTCGAGGGATCACAAAATCAATCTCAAGGTATCCAACATTCAGACGCCGTTTTGAAACTCTTGCAAAAGCTTTATTGGAGTATTTAGCAAAAAAGAATGGTAGAATTCAATCTAGCAATGGAGCTGGGTCAGTGCCGAAGTCAAGAAGCAACATTGTTCGGTTCCTTAGTGTGAGATCATTTAGGCGCAAAAAAGATGATAGCAGTTCAGACAGCGAGTCCCATGGTCCCATTGAGAAGGATGTGGAGATACAATGAAGTTGATAGTCTTCTTTGTGTAAAAAGACTTTGTATATTGGCAATCGAAACTGAATTTTCCCTAGGTTTGTTCTTGATGCATGTACTTCCACACTCCATTGTCTTAGCTCCGGAGAATATTTGAATTGATGTGAGATTTTACTATTTTAATGGAATTTTAATGGTTTTCTTTTTCATTAATTTTTTGTTTGCTACTACCTAGGTCAGTCACTATTAGAGGCAGTGCGAGTATCATGTGGCTTTCAGTTCTCTGATTTAAGCATTGCTATGTTGCAGCTCCATCGCAAGGTATGGGACCGTCTATCGCCGAAAATACACCTCCTTTGAACTTATTTTTTTCAATGCGGCATTGCTACCAGTCTCAATCCTTCCAATATTACATTCGGACAATAAATATCCAGAACTCACTTTTTATAACTGCTCTGCTTAGCCATCACCCTCAAAATTGATTTGGACCCCCTCACTAGACCAAATGCCCCTGCCCCCACACACCCCACCCCCTACCCCCAAAAAAGAAAAACAAAC